>JAOVVI020007683.1:0-14703 GCA_028571085.2 Nepenthes alata
AAAATGACGCAACTGGCCATTTTGCCTCAAACCTGATACTATAGCATACCAGTCAATTTCAGCCATACCGGTAAATCCATCAATATCGGTCATTCCAACCATACTGATAAATTTCAACCATACCGGTAAATTCATCAATACTGGTCATTTTGCCATACCGGTAAATTTGTCCATACCGGTAAATATTGTCATACCGATCATTTTGTGCAAACCGGCAAATTTGTGCAAACCAGCCATTTTTCCCAAACTTAGCAAAATGGCCCAACTAGGCAAATTCATAACCAGCCGGTAAACCTGTTGACCGACTATTGTCTCCAATCGGTCAACCTCCTGTTGATCGGCTACTTTCTTGCCCATCCACAAAACTTGCCCTAGACGACTGGTATTTTCCGGATTTTCATTCCGGCAAATACACTCCTTCATTTACTATTCAAAAATCCACTCCGAAAAAATCCTCTCATTTCTCAGCCGGTCAACATTCCGTTGATCGAATTTGGCTTCCAGCTGGTCAACCTCCCATTGACCGTCTTTTACTTCTCGATGACGCTTTCGTTTGTTGAGTTATCTATAAAGAAGTGACCAAATCCAATAATATAAAAAAGGCTTAAAAAACTAGTATGCTGAAGGGAAAAATAGCAAATGATAGCAAACTGAGAAGTTGCCTATTCTGCATCAAATCGTCGTTGTCTGGGGGTGGTTAGGACACATTGAACCATAAAAAAATTCAGTCTTTCCACAACGAAAACACTCATCTTTTCGGTTGGGCATATTGTTGTTTTGATCGAAAGACCCAATCGATACACTCTGTCAATTCCTTCCCCTTTTTGGTAGGACGGGCCTTCTGAAATGGGGTGTTAAATTTCCCCTGGGTCCAGAATTGAGGGGTCGCACAGTCCTTCGGAAAATGTCATGGAAGGGAAAAATTGAATAAATGCACAAAATGTAAATAAATAAATAAATAAAAAGAACTAAAAGTTTATTTGAATTTAAAAAGCTTGAATGATACGAAGTTAATAAGTAAAAAATAAGAATAAAATAAAATGAAAAGAAAATGGGCAAGAGTTGTGTTTTTACTGTACTTCTACCGTTATCAGTTTTGGTAGCCAATTAGGCAATAGCTTGGCTTATAAAAGCTATCACCTTGTTATAACAAGACTAACACGATCCCCATAAAGTTCAAATATAAATTCAGTAATAAGTGACCAAAGCCATCAATCTTTGAAGCTAAATGGATCATTTTATTACAGATCTGATAATAATAATAAAAGACGCATGTTGCGCAATTTGGAGAGAGAATGTAAGGAAGAAAGTGGAAGTCTACGACATTCAGCATCATTCTTCCTGGTCTCTTTTCTCTCTTCTTCTGTCCTACTACTCCCTTTAGTCAATTCCTTCTGATCATAACATCACTGTCTTTTCAACATTTTTCTATAAGCACGGCAAGCGCCAGTAATATTGATCAATATTTGGTCAATCCACTCCCAACTGAGCAAAAAATGGTCTGAGAATGAACTAGCTAGTAGACAAGGAACTGTTAAAAGAGAGGCTTAGAATATATATATATATATATATATATATTAATTACCCAAATTATTCCCGAAATTAGGCTTCTTTTCTATGAAGTTGGGTGATCTCTGGTACACAATTGATGCAGCCTTGATCAAGATCCCAGCAGTGAGACCAAATATCACATGCTTCCTATTGTCAGCTTCGTAGTCGAAGAAATGGATCAAATACTTCTCTCCCATCCACTCTCTGTCCTCCTCTCTTCGATCCTCATCCTGAAACCAGTCAAATGGGATTTAAGAGTTTGCCTAATAACACCAAGAAGACACCAGAAATAGAAGCACACCTTCAAAAACATTTCCAACGGAGCATCAAATACTACTTCAACTTCAGCAGCATTTGGAGTTGGACAGAATGATTTCTTGTCATGAAGTAGGCCAATCACTGGAACCACTATCATCGGCCGCTGCAAAAGAATAAAGCACACTGGCTGAGGCAGTCTGCTCACGGGTCCGCAGATCCGGCTAGCCTAACTCATCTGGTTTAGGAAATGGACGGCACTAGGCGATACATTTTTGGGGTAGGTCTACCCCAAAAGATCCCACGATGTGGGGAGGTTCGCCGGCTTTCAGTTATGCCGTGGTGATCTTTGGACCAAAACCTGACCAGTTTTGACCCTAGCTAGGGTTCTACAAAAGGTCTAAGATTACAATGCTTGAATAATGGTAATTATGGGGGAATCATTGCAAAACTGCTTTTTCAAGACCCTTGGTCTCATGCATGCCAACAGATAAAAATTACGGAAAATTTTGTAGCTAAGGAACATAATATATATCAAGTTTTACAAAGATGCAAGTTGACCTTCATTGAAAATGGTTCAAGAACAGCGACAACGTCGACGAGAGAGGGATCCAATCCAATCTCCTCCTTCGCCTCCCTGAGGGCGGTCGCGACATCATCTGCATCACCTTCCTCCACCTTCCCACCAGGCAATGCCACTTCACCTGCGGCGAAAAAGACTCTCGGAAATAGTTTACATAGCTAAACTATGGGCCATCATTCGCCATATCCGACATTGTAAGTAATTAAACTGACCAGAGTGGGAAGAGAGAGTTGAGGAACGCTGGGTGAGGATGACGCGTAGATGGCCATCATCGCCTTCAAAAATGCAGATCAGAACTGCCGCTCTCTTGGGTGTGGATCTTGCCGGACAATGTGGAATTGGGTTCGCCGTACATCCTTCAGAACCTTGGATTTGGTTCTCTCTGGCTGTGGCGGTAAAAAATGAAGGGTTGTACGGACGGAGCAGCTGAGCCAAGTTTGTAAGTCTCTGAGATCTAGACCCATCTCTCAACATTTTCGCATCCAGGACGTGAGTGGCGAAAACAATGGGAAACTAATATTGAATTTCGGAGTCAACAATGGCATCTACCAACCAGTCTTAGCTAGATCCCCCTTCTTATTATGCTCCTTTTCTTCATTTTTCTTTTGGATTACGAGAATTAAGAGCTGCATTCAGGTGATAACATTGCTGCAATTATGCTGTGACTGCATTTATCCTAATAAAAGCAGTTCTTTTCTAGTGTTTGAAAAGTCATCTTTTGATTTGCTTTTTTCAAAAGTCGTATTCACGGGCAAAAGTTGCTAAATGGGAAAAATCACTTCTGTAAAAGTTGACTTTTGGCAATATATATATATATATATATAGAGAGAGAGAGAGAGAGAGAGACTGTTACCAGCAAAAGTTGTACACCAAATTGCAATTGCAACGGTCTGCTTCGAAGTTTCTCTGTATCATTTCCTGAAAATTTTGGTGCAAAGGAATAAGTAGGCTGATATAATTGCTTTCTCCCTCTTTTTCTATCTTCATAACTTTTTCCTTTTTTTTCTATTTGGGGGGGGGGGGGGGGGTGGGTTAAGGGCAGAGATATAGCCTTTCTGTTTAATAATAAAAGCAATTCATGCGAATAATTTGTAAATGCAGGCTGTGATCATTAGTGTGCCTTCTAGCGGTATCAGCTATTCATTTCCATATGCCAAAGAGGCAAAATTGAACCATTGATCCTGCATTTGTGCTAGGAAATATCACATAGGTAGTGCCTTATTTATTCATCCGTATATGAGGAATAGTAGAAGAATAGAGGGATGAACAGTACACCATGTAGGAATGTGTACCAGGGAGGTTGCTAAAGGGTGGCTTTATAAATTACAGAAAAAAGCAATATGCTTATTCTTAACACCTGCATAGTGTTGGATTTGGCAACTCCCTTGTGGGAGCCCAACAAACGAAAGTGTCATTAGAGATCGCACAGGGTTTGCACGAAGTGTTGCAATTGGCTGCAGTAGAAGGATCGAGGATTTTGCAGAGATAAGGTTTGAAGACTTAATCAGCAGAAGGGCGGAGGACTTTGCGGAGATAAAGTCTGAGAACTTTATGCAGCAAGGAGCCAAGGACTTTACGGAAATGGGGCCCGAGGACTTTATGCAGTAAGGAGCAGAGGACTTTGCGGAGAGAAGACCCGAGAACTTATGCAGTAAGGCCTGAGGACTTGAGGAGGAATTCAGGAGTAGAATTTCGGTGTAGCCAATTTGCTAGAGAGAGAGCGAATTGGCCGGTTGACAAAGTAGCCGATCAACCCGTTGACCGGCGAGGAAGGCAAAGTAGCCGGTCAACCTCCATTGATCGGCTAATGGCAAAATGACCGGTATGCCAATATTTATCGGTATGGACAAATTTATCGGTATGGACAAATTGACTGGTATGGATGGATTTGCCGGTATGAATGAATTTACTGGTATGGCAAATGATCGGAATGGAATTTTGGCATGAAATTGACCGACATGCTACAGTGCCAGGTTTGGGGAAAAATGGCCGGTTGCGCCATTTTTGCCCGGTTGCACTATTTTGCCAGGTTTGGACAAAATGGCAGGTTTGCCCAAAACATCCAAGAAGCAGATAACGCCCAAGGATATAGGTTGATGCCTGGAGACCTGGACACATGAATGTCAACTCAGAAGATTAATTGAGCATGTGTGATCTCAAGGGAATATGCACAGAGTGGGCGTTGTTTTTGCAGAGCATAATGATTTGCAGTGCATGCGCCATCTGTGCAGGTTATAGAGCTGCTGGTGGCAGGTATTTGTCCACACGCAGTCTACCTTTTGGGTAGATGGTCTCTAAGGAAAGCAATATATATATATGCATGTTGGGTATGCGGTGTAATATACAAGTAGAATACACAAGTGTGTGACACTGTGTGTGAAGAAGAAAAAGAGAATGGAGTGCACCACCAGTGAGAAGGAGAGAAAAATAATAGAGAGATAAGAGCAAAGTGAGGGTTTTCCTTCCTCTGGTGTTGTTTTTCTTAGTCTGTTTTAGATGTGTAGCGGATACTTCTTCTCAGGAATTTTTATAACCAATCTTCACATGGTGGACTTGTTGTGGGCAAAATGTCTTGTAGTTTTTCCCTTTGATTTTTGAAGTATTTCCGCGTAAAACTTGTGTATTCTTCCTCTTTCTTTCACATTATGTGTGTGTGCATTCTTGTCTGACCGGCCCCTTTTGTACCAACACATAGAAGTGTCAGGGAAAATGAAATACGGATCCATGAGTAAATGCAAACACTGCAGAGCCATTGCACACCAGTTTTAGTCAGAAAGATACGACACAAAGAACAACGTCAACGGAACTTCAATATCAGAAATCGTCGAGTAGGGCCTGCAACCACACTTCAGTTTTTCTTGCCTAGAAACTTGCATGGGAAAAAGAACCCCTCCGTTATGGTCTAATGTACGAAACAATCAATGACAGCATCCGCATCAGACATAAAACTTCAACCGGGATTGATGTTCCACCCATGAGGTCATCAGGCACCAGCAATATTGAACACCTCCCTACCAGCGCAGAAGCAGGATTTAAAAATGATCCAATGCATGCAACCTGCAGAAAAATAAACCAGATGTTTCACTATGAAAATATTCATCTCTTTCTGGGGGATGGATATTACACTCAGTAAAGAAAAGGGTAACCTGGTGCAAAAAGTTCTCAAAATGCGTAGAATTCAAGAAAGTGTCGGACCACTTTGTACTATTATACAATAGGATATTTCCTCGATTTGAATCCGTAACTACTAAGTCATACGACAATAACTCTACTACTATATTAAGGCTTTCCTTCTTATTAAAGGGCACTTAGTAATGCAACAAAAGGGAAGGTTCCCACATCCTCCACTTAGGGTAAACAGCACAAAAAAATTTGGAAGATGTAACAGCTTGATAAAAGGGAAAGTTCCCTTCTTGTTTTCTTCATTGTTTCCTCCGGAAGTAGAGGGACCAGTGCTTACTAAATAGCCATTCTGAAATATGGGAGCCCTGCAAGAACAATTAGAATTGAGAACGAAAAATGAACAAAGACTGTGAGTAATTCAAGACTACTGACCTGAGAAAATCTGAAATTGAAGTAACACATCATATATGCTTTGGTAGCATACTTTCAGTGGAACTTTATTTCACAAGCACGCCACAGACCTCTTGACTCTTGGGTCCTAGATTATTCAACCATGATTGTCATATTGTATTAGTATCAAATCAGGAAGCATCTAAAGTCGAAAGGGTGTATTAGAGGCTTCAACCCCTGACAGCACATCATATCATTAGCATTATCCTAAATGATATTGGGGAGTGTTTGCTGTTTGGATTCCACTGCAGATGAGAAAACTAGGACAGTATACAATGTTACAACATTTTCAAAAATTTAACGCATTATGGTATCTTTGTCAACAACTCTAGGAACCTTCATTCTAGGATTCTGCTCGACAAATGGTGGTGCTCTCTGGTAAACAACAGAAGCTGCCCTAATCAAGATTCCAGCAGTTAGACCCCATATCAAATACTTGTTATTATCTGCTTCATAGTCAAAGTAATGAATCAGGTACTTGTATCCCATCCACTCTCTTTCCTCCACTCTTCGATTTTCATCCTGAACAAAAAAACAGATTATTTTCAAAATGAAAAAAAATAAAAACCATTAACACCAATTTGCACTTTAAACTGAGCTATGAGCTAGGGGGCAAAACCTTAATAAACATTTCCAAGGGTGCATCAAATATTGCTTCAACTTCTTCCTCATTCAGAACTGGCTTGAATCCGTCTTTATTGGACAAGATGCCAATAACTGGAACAACCCTCAGCAGATGCTGGAAAAGATAAGAAGTTGAGAAAGGTGCACACAATTGCTTCCTTTCTTCAATTCGAAAGAGGAGAAATGATCAAACAAAATTAGAAAACTGTGCAAATCCTAATTTTGTCAGTATGTTATCTTAGCATTTCTCATATCTTCAATTCATTGGGCAAAAATGTCTTCTTTGCTTCTTCTATTAACATGCGTCAAAGTTCAGACACCACTAAATTCAAGATGACTTCTGCTTGGGTTGAGTCTTACGCAAAATCTGCTGATCAATTTGCAAATTTAATATCTTCATCAATGGTTATCCCTCCCATCAGTTTAACTATCTTCAAATTTGAGCTTGCCATCAATCACTTATGACTGCTAAGCAATAGCTATTCCCATCTATGCCAAAGCCCATGATGTTTCACTTTCTACAGTCTCACGATTTCCAAGCAGATTTTTCTTGGTTGGAGCTAAGAAATTGGAAAGATAGCTTCCTGTATCAGAGCCTCTAATTATTGAGGATATCTGAATTACTTCAAACCCTCAAATCCTTTCTATATCCTAGTTCTTTTATGTTTAATTATATATGTTTAGTTGTTCTTTGAGGGAATTATAGATTGATAATAATCCTTTGTATCAAGCAATGGTCCCTTCTCTCTTTCAATCTGTGTGTGTGTTGTGTGCTTTTGACATTGCTTCTCTTCATTTTTCTCCATGTTTATGTTCCTCCAGTGATCACTCTGATCCCATATAGTTTGCACTTCTCTTTGTTTCTTACTTTGTTCATAAAGACATTCAATCGTTAGATATGAATCCACGCGCCCCATTATTATTGTAAGGATCACACGTGCCAAATTGATAGTGTGTTACCTCAATGTCAATTTTCAATAAGCAAAAAGCTGAAAAAAAAAATGAGTTCCAAGTAAGGGCTAATGTCATTGGCATGGATCTGGGCAAGGAATTACAAAAAGGCACTTCTGGGAGAGAAAGTTGGCACCTAAAAGCTCCCCTTCCTCTCTTTACCGAATTCAATATTGTTTAATTCCAAATCCAAACTTGATTTCAGGCATCATGCGATAACATTAAACTAGTCCAATCCCTTATAATCTTTTTTTCCCAAAGCAAAAGCTATCAAGCTTTGCAGAGTACGAAATTATGTTTAATGCTGAGTGTAGCCAATGGTGAAATCTTTATAGGGAAAACAGCAGCGTAAGCAAAAGGGAAGCAATGACTCAGTTGGCAAGCAATCATGATTAACTTAAATTGCTTACCAGATCGAGCCAACGTTATTTAGTGACTTCATGTTGTGCTTCCAAAGAAGCCAAGTTTCTTCATAATGGGGGAAAAATGTGGCTTATAAAAGCATCAAAAAGGGGATGAAAAGATTAAAAATGTCTTCATGGAAAACAAACTAAGGGAAAAGAACAAAAATAATCAGTGTTAAAAGTACAAAACTATTCTTCCAACTTCTAAGCTTTTGGTTGAGTAGTTCCCTAAGATGGCATGAGAGACTTGTGATACGGTATTAAACAATTAACAACCTGGAGGCTAGAATCACCAAAAAAAAATTCATCTTGTTCATACCTTAGACAAGAATGGTTCAAGAATGGTCACAACATTAACCAGTGATGGATCTAATCCAATCTCTTCCCAAGCCTCTCTTGTAGACGTCTCAGCTTCGTCCTTATCTCCTTCTTCCACTTTCCCACCTGGCAACGCTACTTCCCCTAAATAACCAAGGAAAACCACTTGATATCTCTTGGTCCAAGGACCTCAACAACAAAATCTCATCAAATTTATGAAGTTGAACAACCCAGAGCGATTTCTGTCAATCTCATAGCAGATTGTAGAGGACATGAAAAGAAGGGGCAGAGATATCTAATTCTGGCATTAACAATTTCGCTCTACGACTAACAGCACAATTTTAAAAAATGACAACTTTAAGTCCCACTGCAATTAAGAATTTCCCCAGGTAATTATGATGAGAAAAAATATATTTTCAGACGTAATCACCGACCTGAGTGAGTAGATAGCTTTGAAGAGCGTTTAGTAAGAATGACACGAAGATCGCCGGAATCCCCTTCAAAGAGACAAATAAGAACAGCAGCTGTCTTGGGTTTGAACCATTCTTCATTCTTTCTCTCCTCTGTTTGGATTGACCAAATTGGGGTTGAAGATTCAGCAAAACCCACCTGGCTAATCACCTTGTTTGTGTTTGGTTCGATGTCTTCGGGATCGTCTCCGGCTGGAGGGGGCGGTTTGTAGAGACGGAGCTGTTGGGCTAAGGCTAAGAGCCTCGGGGAAGAAGAACAAGAGCTGATGGAGTCCATGAGGAGAGAGAGAAACGGCAATGGAACAGCTGCTGCTATTATTGGGGATTTTATTATTAGGTTCGGGAATGGAATTTTTCTCAAGATTGAGAACATAGAGCTCAATTTGCATCAATTGTGTCCATTAGACATTGCTTTCATTACGAAGTTCCCCGAACAAGATTGTATGCCATTCCAAAATTCGTCAAACATTGCGTCCAAGTTGGAATAGTAGGATTATGCGTTTCAAATATGATTAATTGAAGGTTGGAGACAGAATCATCGTAGAGAATGGTGTCTTCTGTTATTCAATTAACGGGCTTTGTTGGACAAGTTTTTCACCTGAAAGCTCGGGTCGGCCCAGGCTCTGGAAGAGTCCCGTTAGGTGTCAGTTTTTTAATCAATTTTCATATTTGTTATAGTTTTTTTAAATAACTTAAAATAGTCAATATTATATTGTAACAATATAATACAATATATTCTATGATTATATTGTCTAAAGTATATTTTATAATTTTTATAGTTTTGATGGGTACACCAATATGGGCTCGCCCAAAGAGAGGTCAACGGAAGCCCAAGAAGGATAGTCAACGCTTTTGACGGCCCAGTGAGAAGACGGGCCCAGGGGCTGGAAAGCCCAAGACGGTCAACGTTGGCGTTGACCGTCTTGGCGGCCAACTTACTCACAAACGGTCAACGCGATGTTGACCGCCAGTGCACAGCTTGAGTGGGCCTTAGAGGCTTTGCGACAGTGATGGGCCTATTCCCTTCTGGCCCATGGCCCATCAGTTGATCGCTAGCTGCTCTCCTTTCGTTCTCCACGAAGGCGGCCAACACGCTGACGGTCAACTCAGACGTTGACCGTCTGCGCCCCACACATTGGGCCCAAAGGACTCCTTTCTACAGTAATGGGCCTGCTCCGTTTGGGCCCATCACTCATCAGACGGCCAACCACAGCTTTCCAAGTATCTTCCACGATCTCGATTTGCACCAAAAAGGAGATTGACGAGATTGGCGCCATTCAAAGAAGGAAGGCGCCAGATCTTCCCAATTCCTTGCCCGCCAAGATACTCCAACGGTGGTCTATTGAGAAGGAAAGAGGCTGGTTTGGAAAGCCGTGGGCCGCCACAGAAGGAAACGATCACTCCCACCTTGGCAACCGGCATCTGCTCCAGAAGGCAGGCCAGCCAAGGTGGAAGGAGGGGATCACGCCTTCCAAAGAAGGAGGATCACCCTCTCAACCATAAAAGAAACCCTAGGATCCCCATTCTAAAAGAGGTTTTTTTGGATGCTCACTTGGATACTGACCGATTTTCTGGAACACAATCAGTACTCAGAAAGACCTAAGTATTCTAAACGAGTTCTCTGTCTCTCGACAACCAAAGCTCTCAATACCCCGAACAATTTCTAAGCAACAGATGATCCCTCGCAGCCGTTTTCTGCCTTCCCACTATCCAGATACAAGAAAGGCTTTGCGTCTCACTTACATCTGGATCACACACTCTCTTTTTCTCACTCTCTTTTCAGTTTCTTTCTTCTAGAGACTGCTTTACTGATTTGAGCGTCAGAGTGTTTTCAGTGGGACAACTTTCCGCCGATAACGCTGACCTCTCGTTTGTTTTAGTGGTGTGCAGGATTCGTGCTCAGCGAACGAAGCCGGTTCAACCCATCTAGAAGAATCCGAATCTGTTCGAAGTCGGATATAGGTACGCATCAAGTTACTTAGCATGTAACAATTTTTTAGTAGTCACATTAAGATATACGTGTGGTAAATGTTATAGAAAATGATGTTACCCAATGTTTTTAATTTACTCATCAAAACAAATTAAGAAAACATCATTTAAGTCACTTCCTACCAAAAAAAAAAAAATCTTATGAACCATGAATTAATTAGCACTTTATAACGTGCCAATGTCAAGCTAGCATGGTCTTATTTTATATTAAAGTTTATAATCTTATCATTTCACCTGCACTATACTCTATCTTTTTGTCAGTCTTAAGCTCTTCTTGTACATGGTAAGTCCTAATACGTTAACTAGAAATATTCTTCTTTCAATTAGACTATTAGATTAGAATTCAATAATCAAAATTTAAAAAATTTAAAAATATTTAACATAGTTATATTTTAATTTTTTTATAATATTAATATTTATTAAATATTAAATCTAATATTTAAATAAAAAATAGGATCCTTTTTTAAAAAAAAAATAAGCCCCAGGTCCCGGTTATTGGCTGGGATAAGAAAGCCCTTCACTTGCAACATGGACTTCACTTATTGGACAACACTGCTTTCGGCCCAAGTTAACTGATCAGATTGATTCGGCCTTAAAAGTGGATCATTTGGCCCAAGTTGCCAGCAATAATCATAAATTCTTTTATTATATATATATATATACCAACATTCAATTTGGTAAAAAAAATAAAAATTACAATATACAGTAATTCAAATATCTCAAGCTTCCTCTAGCTCAGTCGATTAGGAGCTCAATTTAATTTATTTTGACATGACAGATCAAATTGCAAAACTATTATCATTATTATTATTTTAGAATGAAGCATTATTAAATTATGCTAGTGGTGATTTTTCTATGCACTTAGGTAAAAATTTTTATAAGGTAACCAATTTTATAAAAATTGTTACCATTTGTCATATAGATAGAAATTGTAGTAGAATCATTTTTCATGAAATATCAAAAATAAAAAAGAATGCAAAGTTTTGACATTTTACATGCCTTATGAATAATATTTATTTTATCGTTTATCTCTATGAATATATTATCGACATAAAACTCTGGTACGCACTATCTTATTAGCTTATGTGATATCTCTTCTCAATTCTTAAGCAGTCAATTTAATGATTATTGAATATAATTACTTTATCTTTTCACCTTTAATATGTATAGGGAGTACTTATTAATGTACTTAAAATTTATTGTGATGATGAAGAATTTACTTATTTTCTTATTGTTATCATGAACTTATTACACTTAAAAGTTGTTAGTTATATAAAATTTATATTTGATTTAGAGAAATTTAGATTGTCTTCTTTAATCATTAAGGAAAACACTTATCAAGGGACTTTACTTTATATTGGCTTTTCAAAATTTGTCGCCTTTTTCATGAAAAATAAGTGTATATTTTGATCATTAAAGTTTTTGAAGATTGTTCAAGTAATGATAATGAGTGAATCACATTATTTAGTAAACCCTCATTTAGACTAATTATAAAATGTATAAAGCGTTCACCTGATTTAACCATTTGATTGAGTTAATCATTAACTTGGATTAACCGTTCTATGAAGATAAACGTTTATAACACATCTAATTATAACACATTTACGCTTAAACATCCAAATCGGAGACAAAACACATCTAATGGAGAAATAAACGGAGGGCAAAGTTAAAAGATACTTACCTCGACCTTATACCGAGCAGATTTGAAGAATGGAGGATTCAAGATGCCCGATTGCCTCTTTATCTCTCTTCCTGTTTCTTCTCTTCCTCTCTTCTCTCCCTGCTCCGCACGCGAAATGACAAAGCCCTTACCCGTGCACCTTTGTATGCCTAGACTTGCGCTCGAGCGCCAGTCATTTTAGATTCGGCACTCAAGCATACCTCGGACACAAATTCCCGAAACTAATTTCATCGCAGTTTTTTCACAAATTATTAATAATCTAACATATCTAATAAATCCAAAATTAATAAATATACCCAAAATACATTAAATGGGAATTCGAACATTACAAAGTCACTGACTCATTTCCCACTATCCTAGACTTATCAACCATGAGTTCGTTAAGCTAATGGATTGGTTCAATTCAATTGATATTTTGTCCAACGAAAGTGTAATTTTATAGTCAGATTTTTGTCAATTTTGACTTAAAATTATAAAATTTTACCTTTGCGTAAAAACTAAAAATTATTTTTTGTTTTAATTTTTTCAAAAAAAAAATTACTGAAATTCATAATTAAATAAAATCAAAGCACACACAGCATGCATCGTACTTGCAATAATTGAGACACCCTGGCAGGCTGAATTCAAAAACATCACGAATGCTTTTTTGAAGAATAACTCACACATAACGCTTTGGGTTTTCGTTCGCTTCTCTCATTTAATAAAATAAATAATTAAATAAAATAGGAGGGATAAGATAATATTTAATTTCGATATTTATTTTTAAAATTTTTAATAAATCCAATAAATTAAAAAATAAACTGACTTTATTTTAACGTCAGCTTAAATTAAAAAAAAATATATATATATATATATATTATTTTTATAAAGCTTAAATATTACATACTCATATTACAAAAAATATAACCATATTTATTTTTTAATTTTTAAATATATATACAGTTGGGCTTTGGATTTTTCATTCAAGGAGGACCACTGGCACTCCATTACAGTTCAATGCAATAGAGTGCCTCTCGTCCAACAGTGTAACCACTTACAAGAAAGACTAAAGACCGTACTCAACTTGAAAAATAAATTGTATTTTTTATTTTTTAGTTTTTTTTCTTTTTTACATTTTTTGTTTTTAAAATTTTTATGAAAAACGTGTTTACCTGCTTTTATTAGAAACGTGAATACCTTAATAAATTAATATATATTAATGGTGATTTGTAAAATTTTAATCATTCAGACATATGGTTAAAAATTATTAATTAATAAATTATTTGATAAACTTATGAAAAATATTCATTTATGATTGATGGGTACCGTAGGAATTGGGTCGGCCTAAAACCCAAATCACAGAAGCATAACAGGCCCTAACAAACACAGCACAATGTAGAGGCTTGGAGAATATCGAAGCTAATTGTCGAGATGAAGCTGAATTCCTTCATACAACTGTATAGTTGGGTGAATTCTTTAAATATTTGATCCAACAAGAGCCTAAAATATTTCTTGAGTTGGAGACTATCACCCGTGTGTATATTGCCACTGAAAAGGCCAACGAATAGACCAACATCTGAGATTGACGAATAGGAAGAAGGAAAATGGAGACAATTTTACAACCCAAGATCCCAAAAAGTAGCCTAGAATAGAACCGAGTATCCAAAAGGAGTTCAAGTCCTTGAACCTAACCCTACTAAACGAAATTCGGACAAACATTTTAATGTGAATCCAGAACGATAAGTTTCTAAAGTGGCACAAATCGATCAAGTACCCAGAAGGAATGGATCAGTCTAAGTACTACTTCTACCACCGTACTCTATAGAAAAAAGATTAAGACCTCATCTAGAAAATGGTATCTTAACAAATTTTTGAGAGACCCAAGGTAAGCCTCTAAGAGTGCAAATAATAATGAGTTGGGACAACAAAAGTAGTCATGCAATCGGGTCGCAGTTAAAGTGATCAACATGGTATCCTTGTGACCAACCAAAAATAATGCTCCGAACTACCCAAAGAAAACTTCAAAAAACAAGAAACAAAAACTAAGAATAAGGAATGAAATTATTAGTTTTCACATTAACGATATGACTCGTGCAATAACTTTTTATTGTGATCCTCTAATTGTATCCATACTCATTTTAAATGGTACTTTTGACTACCAACTAAAATAAGTTTTTATTGATAGTGAAAGTTTAAGAAATACACTTTATTTTGATACATATTTTAAGCTCAAATCAAGAAAAGATTAGACAAAATAGGCCGAAGGAACTGTTATACGGATTGAGCAATGAGTTTGTACCACTTTGGGGCACTATCCAATTGAAA
>JAOVVI020007684.1:0-14703 GCA_028571085.2 Nepenthes alata
AGAAAAAGATGGTGATCGAGTTGACAAAGACGGTGATGTTTGATGGCAATGCTATAAGTAGTAATGATGGGGAATTTAGCAGGAGGCTCATGGCTTACATAGATGATAGGTAATCAACTAAAAAGGAATGAAGATGAAGACAACTAGGGAGTACAACGAAGAAGAACATAAGATGGAAAGGAAAGAAAAAAAAAGAGTAGAAGGAAAGGAAAAAACAGAGGAAAGAGGACTTGTAAGCTAACTTTGTATATGTCTGCAAAAGTCATCATGATATTGGCTTTGCATTCTCCTGTCCCCCTTAAATCAAGCTGAAACAGCATGAAGTGTGTTCCAGCAACCTGTGAATCGTGGACCCAATATTGTGCAACTCCTTGTAGACCTTATGCACTACACCTACATCAGCTGGAGGCCAAAGCTTCAGTTGACATCTTATAAATGTTTTCCAAGTGGCTAATTTGCTCTTAACTTACCAAAAGAAGCCAAAACTCCTCTCAAGCTAGCACGGCCACATGAAAAAGAAATAGAATCTCCTAATATACTCCCAGAATATGCACCACTATCTTATCAGAAAAATTGCAAATTTAAAGTCAACAAGATGTCATGAGTTAGGATCTTCCGAAGTCATTTTGAGTCTTCGCAAATCTCCTCAGAGAAGTCTATAGCAGGAATGTTGCATCATTAGTGTCCTCCATCAGTATTAACCAGAATATGAGTCCATCTTCAAAATAGAATAACTTACACCTCTTCTTTGACCCTCTCTTCCCAACAACATGATCAATATTATAGAATCTACTCAGTGAGTTGGCTATCTCAAGAAAAATTCACATCATTATTTTATGGTTACAAGATTTCTCACTCCCATGCATAAAATGTATACATGCACCGTGCACTGAATTCAAGGATCTATGATAGTATCTTATGAAAAATGTTACACTGAAAATCCAGAACTATCCTTTCAAGCACCACGCCCCTGAGTTTTGGTCTCCAGCTACTCTTTCCCCAGTTGAAGAGTAATCTTCTAATTGGTTTCTGTAGATACCCCCCCCTCCAAAAAAAAAAACAATCAAGAAAGCAAATTCATTTAATTCTTCTCTCCTCTTTATTTAACTAAATTATTCATTTGCCTAGACTATTCTTCAGTTTATTTAAAGAAATCTAAGCTTAAATACCAAGATAAAGCTAGGTTTTAATTGAAACTTCGTTGAAAGAGACTTTTGGAGATGATATCTCCACCTTCAAAAAGCAGAAATTTAAGTAATAAGTCACCTTTGGCAGAACAGCTTGTCAAATCCTCCCCAAAGAGACCATCCAAGTAAGAACATAGATACTTACTATCAGACTAACAGTGTCAAAACAAGCTGTTTAGGAGATTGCTGTCAGATAAAGTAATTTCAAAGGAACAAGTCATCTATTTATATCCCTATATCCGTCATTTGTCTGCTATTTTATTACAGTTCTATTTGAGACAGCATGCTCAGTAATGGATTTAGAATTGCATAGACAATCATCAATTAAATTGAAAAAAAAAATGGAGGATAGCAACTTAGCACCGAGGAAAAAATAAGAGATGCCTCAAAATGGTACCAACTACAGTGGAACCAAGCTAAAGAGTCATAAAACTGAACTTTAGGTGTAGATGGATAGAGATCAACACAAGATATGAGGGCATCAAAAGATACAATAGGTTTTATGCCAAGGAGATCAACCACTAAGGCTATATAGCTATGCAGAAGACAAAAACTTTCAGAAACAGAAAATGAATTTAAATTTGTTTGTTGCTAACCTGTAAAGACATGATCGAGTTCATAGAAACATTTTATAATAAGCATTAGAGAAAAAAAATAAAATATGTATTGTAGGTATTTATATGTTGGAACACCCCGATATTTTGACTTGGGTCAATCGAACCCTTGACTAGTTAAGGTCTTTAATTAAGGAAATAATGATAGAGACAGAATCTTATAGAGCTAATTGTCTAAGGCATACATAGACTAATCCTATCAAGAGCCTAGTCAAGTTAGATATATGAAATCTCCAAAAGGGTAGTTCGGTAATTTTTTTTTCAATAGACAGTAAAATTGTTTTCAGTATTTTATTTTATTGACTAAGAATCTTTATGATATCAAATTAGGATTATGTATCATTGAAATTTTTAAACAAAATTATTAAAATACCAAAAAATTGAGCAAAACACCTTAAAACCCTAGTTGAGCAAAAATTGAGGCGCAGCCCCCTTCTCAGGCATGCAGCCACCTTTTCCCCTTCTCCCTCACTTAAATTACACCCTAATTGAAATTAGAAGAAAATGAAAAATGGCCCTAACCCCCTACCCATGGCCCCCATTGAAAAACCCTAATAATATTTTCCCCCATTTAAAACCCCCACTTAGCCACCCCTCACACTTCACCAACCCTAATTATCCTAGAGAGAAGCCACTGCCACTTTTTGAGAGAGAGTGAATTGGCCACGAGAAGAAAACTTCACCTTTTCATAGCCTCTCAACCTTGGGAGGCTGAGCTTGGAGGTGAAACCATAAAGGCTGTTCATGGGGGAGTCCTTAGTGGCCATTTGTGGTAAGTTCTGCAGTTTTCATGCATCTGATGCAAGCCTTGTTCCTTATAAATTCCATACCTTTCTTGTTGATCAAACATTCGTATTCTCACCAATTAATCAATCGGTTTTGTTGATCTAATATGATAATAAATGAAACATAGATGATACATGTTAATGTCCATGACTATTTAAAGAATTTTTAGATCGGTTTTGAAGCAGTGTCGAACAAGTGTTCGAGCGCTGCACCATGATTTAGCCAACATTTGAATATTGACTTGCTGATGGCCAAATCCACGTATTGCTTGCATAATTCTAGTCGATTTACTGATTAATGCTTTAAATGATTGATGTAGACCTATTTCATGAGAACTCCAGTATAGAGACCTTATATATCGTCACTTTAATGTTTGTTCTGCATTCGGCAGATCAATGGGCTAATTAACTCAGCATGTGACCGGTGTGAGATGCCGCATTCGAACACCATGGCGTCACTCGAGGTAGATTGGTGGATTTACGAGCTTGGTTGCCTTTTCTTGAAGATATATCTCGGTGGATGTATTCAAAGTGGGTTATATAATTTAAATATCAAATCTCATGGAAAAATGATGATGCTTCATCAGATTAGAAGCTAACTTTTGACCGGATTGACATGCCATATTCAAACGTCAGATATCTTGAGATAGATTTGAAAGTTTTGGAAAATCTGAAAGTTAGGGACCTAATAGGTTGTATTTTAC
This sequence comes from Nepenthes alata, assembly GCA_028571085.2. Lineage (NCBI taxonomy): Eukaryota > Viridiplantae > Streptophyta > Magnoliopsida > Caryophyllales > Nepenthaceae > Nepenthes > Nepenthes alata. The sequence continues at coordinate 3,291 of JAOVVI020007684.1, forward strand.
TTGCTTTGCTATCATGGTGACATAGATCATAGCATAGGATGCCATTTAGACCCTACAGTAGAATATAAGTCTTGGCATGAGAGTGACATACGATGCGGCATTCAAATTCCAAAGGACTAGAGTGTCAGTTCGGTCCAAATTTTAGGTGTAAGATCTAGGGTGACTGTTCTAGTGAAATTTCCAGTGTTTAAGGCATTAGTGGGTCTAATGCGATGCAACATAGCAAGTATTTAGTATGCTCGGAGAGTCTTCTCTTGTTATTTCTTGGTGTCAATCTTCTTTGCGTAATATTTGGTCGCGTGAGTTATCATTGGTATTCTCGGGTGGGTAAATGAAGTATATCAAGACACCACGATATCAAGGTATATGAAACATGTAAAACCATGACGAAGTCTATAATTATCCGATATATAATTCATGTTCTGGTGGTTTCAAGGTATATTTCTAAAAGAATATTTATAGACTTGTGGCCACTATAGGACATGATACGAAGGGATATCACGGTGATAGGTGCTATGTTTGACATGTTATGTAGAGAATTGCGGATTCCTCGAGGCTAGTACTATGTAGAGTCAGGAATTCTCCTAGATTAATACTATAGGAAGAGTTAGGGATTCTCCGAGGCAATTTCCTTTATAGGGAGTTAGGAATTTCCTGCAGCTAGTTCCTATACCGAGAGCTGGGGATTCTCGTATAGGTTTAATGAAGGCTATAGATCCTATATAGAGAGTTGGGGGATTCCATAGGACTAGTTCCTATACCAAGAGTTGGGGATTCTCGTATAGGCTAATGTAGAGATGTTGCAAACCTGCGGTGTGATAGTCTAATAAAAAGACCATTCAATTAGTCGAATGTCAAACTTAAGAGCATTAATTACCTCATAATACTTACCTACTTATGGGGGTAGTAGTACGTGGCATTTGGTTAATAGTAGTAGAAACAGATCTGAGGAGATTGTTGAAACATCTTATGTAATCTTGACCTCTCTTAAGATGTGTTCTATGAAAACTCTACCCTGATTAATATTTGAATTCATTGAAATCTCTATTACATTCACGGTATTCAGGTTCAAAGGTAATCCCTTGATAGCAGTTCATAAATTATTCTTGAGTCGTGATTACGATGTGTCATAGGGTCACAAATAGAATATAGTTGACTTTATGATACTGTTATTGCTCTTGTATATCATATTTTTTTATTCGAGATAATTATTATTCACTACATTGTTGATTAGATCAATTACTAAACTTTTGACTCACCCTTATATTTTACTTGTTCCAAAGTAGTGCAGGATCGTAGAGCTAGCATGTGTTTGAACTTTTACCGAAGAGCTTGCCAGTAAAGGATCCCGGAGCCTAGCTTTTCATGTTCAGCATGGAAAGGAATAATTTTGATAGCCTATAGTTTGAGATACTTAGTGATTTTCAAAGAAGCATCCAGTAGAGTTTTGGATGTACCAAGCCTTTGTTTTTACCTCATAGTTTGTGGTAATGGACTTCTAATGGATGTTTTACTCGTATGGTTTTTTTTTTATGATGGTTATTTGTGGTTTAAGATTTTTTATGTGATTTGTCAGAGTTAGGTTTGAGTGTTCTGGATCCAGGTCGCCACAAATGCCATCAAGGATAAGTAAGACAAGTGATAAGAGTTATAAAATAGAAAATTAAGGACTCTCAAATCATAATAGGCTTACTCCTCACTAAATTGCTATGCATGATCATATTCAACCTAGTTAAGTTGATTTTGTCAGTTTTGGAACCATCCAAAGATGAAAACATCTTGATAGATGAAACTGGAGTATAGTCTGGTGTATTATCAAGGGAGGCTTTAGAATCAAATTATTAAAGATTGTAGCTTTAAATTTAGTTATATTTTGCAAATATTATGTCAACGGATATTATGGGATCATCATCAATGTAACTAATTATTTATTATCTTTCCTTATTAATCTAGGATTTTATTTTGAATAAATACTACGTAAACATGCATATATACAAATGTGGCTAATAGAAAAGTACATAAATTAATTCTTTCTTCCAATTTGGTATCAGAGCACACGGAATGAATCCTGCTGTTCCTCCCTTTGGTTGCACCGGTCAACTTATAGGAAACCCTACTTTCGATTAACAGTAGCCCAACTGTCATCCTAGTTGCACTGCCTCTCACCTGTTTCTCCCACTAAGCCACTGCTGTAACCTATCACCATGTCTTCCATAAACCAATGCGAGAGGGAGTCCTTCCAATAACAAGAACTCTCCTACTACAATAACCGTTTATGACACTTCTTCTTCCATCACTAATAACTTAGATGGTTCAAATTACTGTGTTTGTTCTCAAATTTTAGCGCTGCATATTGCAGATAGGAAAAAAAATGACATATTAATGAAAGGATAGCCTCTCCAGCAGAAGACGACCCTTGCTATGATGAGTGGAAGGCTGAAGATGCACTTGTGAAGTCGTGGCTCATCAATTTCATGACTGAAAAGCTGTATGTCTCATTTTGTGCAAAGTGGAGCTTCCAGGAATGTTTGGGATGCTACAAAAAGAAGCAACCTGGACATTTATGAATCCTCTCAATTGAAGAAGTCCTTCAAATCACATCATGGCAGTCGTTCCCCTACCAAATGCTACAAGTTGAATTCCATCTTCATGGAACATGATTATCGAAGGCCCAATGATATGATGTAAACCACATACGTTGAAAAATAAAGGAAGTGAACTGTTTACGTATTCCTTTTGGGTCTAGATTACAACTTGGAACAATTTTGGTGCCAGGTTTTGGCCACCTCACCTTTACCTAGCTTGGAGGGGTCTATTCCATGATTCATCACGAAGCACAAAGTCAATTGACCATGGGAACTGAAGATTACTCGGACTCCTCAATATTAGTTGTTCACAGACTTGTAACTCACCCCACTAAAGTAGCACATGACATACAATGGATATTTGTTGGAAGAAGCATGAGTATCAGCAGTAATTCAAACTTAAGCAAGGTCAAAGGAAACAATGGAAATTCTTAACAACTGTTGCTATTGCTTCCGACACCTTTTCTACTACTCATGTCTCTCAAATATCTTCCCAACAAGGTAACCTTGGTTCTACTTTCACTTTATTTGCTCACACTAGAGCTATTGATTCATGGGCCACCAATCACATGACTAGCAAATCTTCCAATTTGACTCCCTGGCCTCCACACAAATTAAATTTGTCTAGATTGCTAATGGGACGTTAATAACGTCTCACTTTCTACCACACTTTCTATGCCATCAGTTTTACTTGCACCTACTTTCTCTAATAACCTTCTTTCCATTGGCAAGATTGCTAAAGATCTTAATCGTTCTATAACCTTTCACTCTACTCACTGTGTGTTTCAGCACAATCTTACAAAGGCGATGATTGGCATTGGTAAAGAAATGGGAGGCCTTTACTATTTAGAGGAGACATTAGATTCACATCAACACTCGGGCAAGTTACATGGAAAAAATCTAATAGATAGAAGATTCTTTTATGGCATTTCAGTTGGGACACCCATCTCTTCTATACTTATAATGATTGTTTTCTCTGTGATTCAGGCATGTTTCCACTTCTAGTTTGCTGAGTGAAACATGAATTTATGCAATTGTGTACCTTTCCATGTAAGTTTTCATAAAAACTCAACTCCCTTTATCCAAATTTATACTAATGTTTTGGGACCTTTCTCTACTCCCTCTACTTCGGGTCACAAATATGCTTTATCCTTTATCGATGATTTCAAGACGATCAACTAGTATAGTTATTGAAAGCAAAAAAATATGTTATCCACATGATTCCTCAATTTTCACAAATTATTAACACACAATTTCACACACAAATTTAGGTTTACCATACTGATAATGGGAGAAAATTTGTAAATTACTCTCTTACAAAGCTATTCAACAAGCATGAAAACCTCCAAAATACCATTTTCTCTTATATCCACAACACAATGGCATAACAGAGTATAAGAGCCACCACATTCTCAAGGTGGCTTGGGGTTTATGCTCCATGAAAGAGGTTATGTACTTAAATTATATACATAATCCAAAGCCTATTTTATGATAAATTTTTCCATTTAGGAGACGTCTAATTAATTTTTTAGTCGTCGTTGATTAAAAATTACATTGTTGAAGGGGCAACAGCAAAATGGTCATTTTTATGTCACCCGAGTTTTATTGATGTTATTGCGAAGCTTATTTTGAACCCTACACTTTTGTCTCTATACGTCTCGAGATTCTAATAATTTTGGAATAGAACATGTGTAAGATAAGTGACTTTTGAATATCCATTAAAATAGTCAAATTTGGGCCTTGATTGGATGGAAGATGTAAAGATCAATTCAACAGAATTTTCCTCCAAAATTTGACGCAACATGAAAGGAAACTAGGGCAAAAGAAGTGGACCTTAACCATTATTTAAAAGGAAATTGTTTTCCACACAAGGGAAGATATTTTTTTGGCAGCACAACAGGGCAACAGCTAAAGAGGAGGAGAAAATTCTACTGCCCGTGGGATTTTCAGAGTTAAAATCTGCAGCACAGGAGGATAACAACAGGAAAATTCTGCACACTGAGGCCTGCAGCAGGGAGAGAAGAGAGGATTTTCACAGAGAAAGAAGAAAGGAGGCATATTAGAGGAAGATTTCTTCTTTTTTTCTTCTTTTCCTTAGTCCTTTGAAAGGATGAAAACAACTATTTCCATGTTTGTTATTTATAGAAATATGAACTAAGTTTTCATTACCAAGATTTTAGAAATAGACTATGTTTGAACTATGATCTCTTGAAATTTATTCATGACACAATATTTTCTATTTGATTGGTTCTCTTTATACTTAATGCTTTTGAATGCTTGATAACTATTTAAATGGTTTAATATTGTATGCTAAGACCATGAGGAGATACATACATAACTAATATTGAAAAAAGTGACATAAGTTTCATTATAGATAGAGATATGCTATATATATTTGTGCAATCTTTGAAGAGATAGATGAAGTTTCATGTATGGTTATATATTTTTTTCACATAGAGAAATAAAGTAAATAGATATTTAATCATAATTTTGATGTAACTAGAAATTGAACATTAAATAACTAGATATCTTAATTGTCATTGTAATTGAATATATTACTTATGAGAAATTAAAAGTGGTGCATAGGAATACCCAAGTAAAATTAAAAATACACTAGTATCTCTCTTTATTGAATTTAATCTAATTTAGTAGAAGTTCCGTGGTGATTAATTATTCGGGCAGTTACTTATTTGTTCCATCATTTAATTAGTTGTTTAGATAATATTAAGATAAGACTCATTTTAGTACTTGAAATTTCAATCATTTGAAAAACGATACCTAATTTATCACTTTATTCCTTGTTATGATATGGTGCACTTGTGATTTAACAAAACAAGAGCTACAATGACAGCAGTCTTCTCCGTCAACCAAATGCCTCATTGTATCATTGATTATCAAACTCCTTGCATCAGTTATCCGAGTTTCATCCTATTCTTTTAGGATTATCATTGATTATCATCTTTTGTGGGAGACTCATAATAAATAATAATGGCTATGGCTAGAAGGAAAACACCAATAGATTTCAGGACAAGAGAAGGAGTCTCTCAAACTCATGGTGGCAGAACCCCAATATTTCAATACATGGGGAGGAATCTTCCAAATTCAACATTTCCGAGGGAGAAATCTTTTGAACAAATGGATATTGAATCAGAACATGGAGAACATAGGAATCCACAACTAGCCAGATTATTTTGACAAAGCTATACAAGGAAGACTAAAAGTGTGCTACTACCACGTCCACTCAAGACTCAATTGCTCTTGAGAATATTGCATGCCATCTAATGACACTTTCAAGGCTAATCTTAAGGTACAAACTCCTCTTTTAAGTCCCGAAACTACTATTTTGCAATCACAAGCTGAGGACCAGAGTAGAAAATATTCTCTTCGTAATAAAAAAAGAACTCTATAGGCTAGAGTTCTCAAAAGTATTTTCCAATGTTGTTTATCCCACTACTGATTTTCTCTCTTATCATCGCCCATCTAAATCCCACTATACGTTTTCCTTACAATGATCTTCCATTTCTGTTCCTAATCATTTTTAGGAAGCTCTCAAAGATCTTAGCTAGAAGTCTATCATGGTAAACAAAATTAAAGCCCCACATAAAAACTCTACTTGGGAATGGCCTAGCTACCTCACAGGATGAAAACAGTGAGATGAAGATATTCTCGGTAAAGCATAGATTGAATGGAACAATCAACTAATACGATACAAGGCTGGTTGCAAAAGGATACAAACAAATTCATGGGATTGACTACCAAGAGACTTTTGCTACTCTAACTTAGATGAATACTGTTAAAGTCATACTTTCTCTTTCTGTTAATCTAAATTAGCCACGAAGGCTGTTTGATGTGAATAATACATTTCTTCACGATGATTTGGTCAAAGAGGTGTATATGGATCCTCCTCTAGGTTTTCTGCCAAAAGGAGGAAAGTTATGTAAACTAAAGAAGGCTTTATATGGGTTAAAGCAATTACCACAAGCATGGTTTGGAAGGTTAAGCTACTCAATGAATAAGTATGGATTCAAGCAACCTATGATCGATTGCACTCTATTCTACAAAGGAGATGGTGATGACATTACTATGATTATTGTCCAAGTTTATGACATGATTGCTATAGCTAGTAACACCAATAAAATTGAAAAGTTTCAGAGCTATTTGACCTAGAAATTTCAAATGGAAGACTTGGGAGCTCTTACATATTGCCTAGGCAATGAAGTATCTCTGTCCAACCAAGGGCTCTCTTTCTTTGCCAATGAAAGTATATATTATATCTCTTGACTTAAATGAGTAATTCTACTTGTGCACCTATCGATACTTGCATTGAGATGAACCATGGTTTGTCTATCAATCCAAATAGATAAATTATATTTAGCAAACAACATGTTAGTGGATAATATGGAATCGTGATTAATATAATTAATTATGCTTCCTTATTTAACTAGGATTTGATTTTGATTTAATTTTGAATTGACACCATCTAAGCATAAATATATACACTTGTGAATAATGAAAAGGTATAGAAATTATTTCCTTTCCAATTAAATTAAATTCAAAAAAATCTATTTATAGGAATTCTAGAGGGTAATAGAATACATAATTAGGGGTGTTAAAAAATTGGTGGTACTGATAAGACTATCAATACAGAAACCGGTATTGGTATAATTGGGATGTGACTGACAATTTATATTATAGATTATGTGACCATTTTTGGATAAAAGGCAGTACCTTGGCAATACTAATAATACTGGTAGTTCTAACAATACTACTAGCAAAAACACTATTTTTTATTTTTAAAAATAAGTCTAAATAATGTTGTTCTGAATTGTTTTTAGAAAAAATAGCAAAATAATGCCATTTTGATAATAGGCAACTCTTTTTAAATTAAAAGTATACATCTTATCATAAGTAGCCACCAATTAACAATTTTAGAAACATCACTCCACTTGAACAATTTCAATACAACCGCCACCTCTCCCTCTCTCTCTCTTCACCATATTTATTCTTCAATCTTCATCATCTTTACCGAATGTTGAGGCTGGCAAACTCTAACTCTACAAATTAGGTACTAATCTAAATTATAATTTATTACTAATTTAAACTCTAATTAGATTCCATTGTAGAAGTTTTTATTTGTAAAATTATAGAATATAGTAGAATTGTACAAATGATTTTTTAAGAATTGAAAATGAACCATTTGTAACATATAATAAAATACATTTGATGATTTTTATAAACTATTTTGTGCTTTCAATAAATTTTAAAAATAAAATTATATTTTTATTGGCAGTATAGCAGCTTTGGGCGATACCACTTGCAAACTGTAGTGCTCATGGCTGATACCTCTCAGAACTAGTACCGGTAATAGGACAATTTTTAGCCCTGCTTATACAGTGGTACAGGTATCGGTTCTTATGGTATCGGTTCCATTTTCACCACCTTACAACCCTATACCTAATGTAGCAAAAAATAAGGAAATTTAGAGGAAGGGGATGAGGAGATAACAAAAGACAGGAGGAAATAAAAGAGAGAGAAGAGAAAATTTTTAAAAAGGTGCAATTATAAAACCAATTTGAAGAAGGAGAGATATCATATCATTTTCTGAACTTCCTTTGTTGATAGGCATTCCACCAAAACCTATGTAATTTAAATCGTTATCAGTCACAACCTAAATTCAAGAAATGCTTACTCATGACAGAATTTTTTCCCTCAAATCAAATTCAACAACAGGCAGGAATTGAAGTAATGCATGGGGTCAAGCAGGTCGATAATTTTGAGTAATCATCTAGATTGATATGTGATCCATAAATGCCTAGAAAATCAAGAGGGGATTTTATAAGATGATGCTAAAACCAGCGATTTTATATGCTTCAATAAGGTCAGCAATCATAACAGATAGACAACTTTAAGTTCTCAAGTAATTCTATTTACTTAACCCACAAAAAAGTTCAGGTAATTAATAAATCCATAGATGAAACTAAGAGTAATACTGCTAAGAGATTGAGAAACAACCACATTAGTAGTTTGCTGGATTCATTTACCCAACCTCAAACTTATCATACATAAACTACCATCACCATCTATGAAAAACTTTCAACGTTAAAACATTAAAAAATCACTCATATCATTTAGGACAAATGAAAGCAATAGAGAAGCTGGTATTGACGAATTCAATTTTCCCCTTAATCTTTCTTTCAACAGAATGTATAAATAGAAAACTTCAAGCATTAGAGAAGCTGATATTGACGTATGCAATTTTCTCCTTAGTCTTTCTTTCAACAGAACGTATAAATAGAAAACTTCAAACATTGACTTCATTAACCAATGGATATTAATCTTCAAAACTCAATCAGCCATCCATGAACTTAGAGCCATATACTGTCCCAGATTCATATTATTATACACCACCTTAAATAAGCGCCCTCCTTCAATATATTACAAAAGGAATATATTTTTTTATCAAAAAGGAAAAAAGAAACACAAGCTTTCACAATTGCCAAAAGAAAAGGATAAAAAAAGACAAGCTTAGTGAGTAGGAAAGACAGGCCAACCTTTATTTGTTTAGAGAACACATTAGAGTGGAAACAAATGTGCCACGCAGAGACATACATGCGCCCATGATACAGAAATGACCTCTCCAATGCACATGAATAGCTGTGTTGAACAATCTGTAATATCATATCAGCTCATGAAAATAAAATGTCCAAAATTGAACTGCAAAAAATATGAATGCTGCCAGAAACTAGCTCCATAAGAATGAAAAGAACTGCAATAAAATAACAAATGAACAGCTAGATTCAAGCTTAACACAACTGACCTCATCACGAGGTAGATCAAATATTGTTTGTAAAGGTCCAGGTTTTTGATGAACAACTGTGGGCTCCTGTCTATCCAAAGATATCCTTCTTCGAGCATTAGCTCCAGCATAGCCATTCAAAACCCTAATATAAACAGGTTCCAGTAATTTGGGGACACATAATTTAATGATGTTGACAGTGATCACATGTTATATCTTGTTTAGTAACAAAGAACTAAGATCATGCAATATATAGTAGGTCTTCCTATGTGTCCACAAAAGAAGAGAGAACAGATTTATTAAAGGGAAGAAGAGCCTTCCCCTCTACAGATTAATCAAAACCATAAACTTATAAACAAGGTGTGTCACTGTTTCCTCATGCTTCTATATTTTACAGGCTAGAGATAAGCTGGTTGTGTGGAAAAGAGAAGCTCTTGGATTTCCAGGGACACAAAACATAAGGTGTCTCTTGCAAGGACATAGGATACAAACATGATTCAACATGGGCATGGCAACACAGAATTTTTATAAAAATAAGGCACCTCCAATATTCAAAAACCATAGTTTCTTATTAATGGGGGGATAAAGTTTGAAAAACAACACCATACTTCTAGACCATAATATCTCTCTTCGTCCTATTTTCTTGGTTAGTGAAACCGAAAACAATTTTCTAATATCTCTCATATCTGATTTGTAGTTTAAAGAACCTTTGACTACCGCAAGTGCGTTCTCTGTTTCTGGCAAGTAATGGGTTCAAATAGTGAGTTTGAATAGCTACTTCTCTCCAATAAGACCATGTTTTCGATTTTTTTTTTCTATTTAGCTAATGCAAACTGGTTCAGACTTCAAACACAAGGTGATCAAATGAAACATAGGTTGTACTCTTTTGGATAGTAATATAGAACACTGCCACAACAGAAACAAGATGACCACTATTAAGCACAAGTAATAACAAGTCTGGACTAAGTCTGGCACTATCATTGATCCAATACAAACAAAATTATCAGCTTTCAGCTAGCAACTCGTGCATACAGCAGCAATGGAGCGACTGGCAATTGCTGCAGAGGTGACTCCTCAAACCTAAGCCTCCAAATCTTTAAAACCCTAGCTGGTTTATGGTTGCATCTCTGTGCAAAATACAAATACTTAAAACTACAAAATACCCCTAATCTCCAAGAGCATAAAAACTTAAGTGAACAAATGGTAAAGTTCTTACAAAGCATGTTTGCACCATTCCTCCTCTTGGAAGGAACTCTCCTCCATTGGAGTTGTCTTCTCTGCTGCCTAGCACGTGTTTAGGATATATCTTCATTAATTCTTCCATAAAGTCCCATAATGAGGTTTGTCATTCCACTTGACAAAAAATTTTGTATAAGTTGCATTGCTCAACTTTATACTTTTAACTGTATAACTTGTTCAACCCTGTCTCCCTTTCAACAACTCATTTCCTTTGAAATTTCACTTTTGACATTTCATAGGCATTGCCTCCAAAGTTGAGCAAAAATTTTGCAAGGGTCTATCTTCTTACTCTTTAACTTGTGATAGAAACTATTGGAATTATGTCCTTCCGGAGGAAAACCATTACCCTATCAACCACATTACAGTCCTTAACCTTTATATGTTTATTACTGGCTTCCTTGTAGCAATGGTTCATGTTTCCAAGCTTCTTTTGGACCTCTTCTTGAACCGTCTCAGATTTTCTACATAGGCAATAGCATAATCACTATCTCATGGGCAATTTGATATATCCATCAGGTCAACAATATGGTCTGGACTCCTCCCATACACGACTTGAAAGGACATTTCTCAGTGGGCCTATTAATTGTGCTATTAGACGCAAATTCAGCCTTTGGTAAGAAATGCCACGCTCTGCGTGTCACGAGATATGGGGCGTTGTTTGACTCAATAGAACTAATGAATCTTCCTTTGTAGGAACTTCACTCTAACTCCTGAAAGTGCGTTCCGAGGTGTGAAGTGGGAGAGAAGGGATGTCATAATTGGGGTTAAGAATAAGACGACCTTTTCATTTTTT
>JAOVVI020007685.1:0-14703 GCA_028571085.2 Nepenthes alata
GAATGGAGGGAAGAAGTCGAGCCGTTCTAGTTTCGGCCTTTTCAAATTCGCGCGTACTGAAAACCGCTGGGTTCAATTTCAATCGAATCAGTAGATTTGGACAAGGATCCTCGGCCTGGCGTCCTTCTCCACCGTCGATGCGAGTAAATTTCGGTGAACCGTCTAGATGTTATTTTACATCTTTTTTTAGTAAAATGTTAAAGAATATGTTAATCTCTTAATTTCATTCCATTTTTAATTTTAATTTTAATTTTAATTTTTTTTATTGGACCGTCAAATTTTATGCTTTCATGGTTACATTCTTAATTTGTTTATATTGTGGAGCTTTATTTGGCGCCACTTTAATCCTACCATATAACTTCAAATATGAATTTTTTTATAAAAGATTATTTATAATTTTTATTTTTGTAAGCTGCATCTACCATGTTCTTAGTTATACTTGAAATTCATTCAACTTTTTACCTAATTGACAAGATTAACTTTGGATAAGTTGCGTCTATATGTTTGATCCCTATTGCTGTATTTGACCATATTCGATACGTGATCTTTGCAGGAGAAGCCATACCCGAGATCCGGCCCAAGAACACAAAGCGGGACCGATTATTTGCCATCAAGAAATCATGGATGACCCGTGATCCCTCACCTTCCGGTAGAGCTTATCTTGATCGAAGCTGTTACGAGCACAAACTTAAGATGAAACCCAATTTCAAAAGACCGGACTATTAGGAGGAAGAACTCCTCAAACCTATAAGACCAACACTTATGGAGCCGGCTCCCTGACATGAGACACGCAACAGAAGCCCTAATGAAATTGCCCGTCAAATCGCTAACTCTACTCAACTATGTTCAAAGGGATGGCTTTATGGATGGTCAAGTTGGGTTGAAGATTTTAGGTATGTCCACAGCCATGAGCTTATAATACAATGGGCTTGACACAATTGACAATAAAGACTTGAAAAATGTAAATAATGCCTACAAAGACTCTTGAGTTAGGGTAATAGAGAATAGTACATGAAAATACATCATCCTTAATGAAGCTGTAGGCAAAAATACATTATTACAGAGGCCACTTCTATGACTGAAACTCGTAATATTCATGTCACTGCCGAGCAACTTAAGAAAAAAAACCATGATAAATAAGACATTAGACATGGTACACCGACGAATGCCCTTCCAATTGAAACTGCAGCTGCATCTTGGGGGGTACTATGGAGTATAGCTATTAACAACTGAATGTAAATAAATCATAAAAACCCGTAAATTAAGGTAACAAACAAAAACTTGAATCTCAAAATTGAATTCTCAGCTGCCAACTAGCAGAAGAACTGTTACCGATGCCCAACGAGATCAAGAAGCCGCAACAGAGAGCAACGGTACGAGGGAGGCTTGATTTTCAGCACTATAGACATGAAAGCAAACGCACAGATAAAGAAACTACGGCTTTGTTATGTCTACCCTATATTATTTATATGACATTCCATCCATCCATCCATTCATATTAGTGGGTCTGCACAAATAAATGAATGGTTGGATACCACGCCATCCGAGGGTATCTCTAAAACATTCTGCAAGAAACAAAGGAAACTCACAGTCTATGCTTTTTTGGACAAGAGGGCGGCTCAGGGGTATTGATGTTCTTGCTTTCATTTTTAGTCTTCCTGCACATTTAAATACCAAAATCAATTGTTAACATAGGCAAGCAAGATGTTGGATTTTATAGGATTGGGGCAGGGAGGTTAATCCATACCTAACAGCACATTAACGGAGCTCGTCGTGGTAATCATAGTCCTCTTCATCACTGAATATTGCGCTATAAAATGCATATGGGTTTTCAATCATCTCTGCCAAAGAGAGGCGGCCATCTTTATCGTTGTCAGCCTGAAATACAAGGAATAGAGCTTCTTACTTCTAGAAGAAGTCAGGATCACACAGGATGGCATGCAACACTTGCAGTTACAAAAGTGGCTTCTGCCTTACCCTCTGGCTCTCAAGTCTCTCATATACACACATACACCACTCCCCTTAAGCAGGGGCGGATCTAGAATGTTATTAGTGGAGTTTTTTTTTTTTTTTGTTAATTAAATTAGATATAAGTATATTAACAATTGAGCTGAAATTTCAATTGTTTCTACTAAATGTATTCCTATCATTATATGTAATTGTTCATTTCACGAGTTGTTTGTTTTATGAAACACTGGATTGTGCATCGACTCCATTGTGAAAAAGAGGAAAAAAAAAAGGCAATCCTGGATCCACCCCTGCCCCTAAACATGGGGGAGAACAGAGAGATGTCACCAAACACCATCTACATGCTCAGGAGTTTGGCAAATGCTTCATGCATGCTAAGACAGAAACATGAAGAAATAAAGTAAATCCTTCCAAGATTTCAGCAATCATAGAAAACAAGAAATATGTTAGGCCAGAGAACCAGGAATGGAAGGGGGACAAATAGCTTGACCAAATAGCTTATTTAAATGGTAATTAACTTTTCTCCGACCAAAATTTAATATAGATTTTTAGAATCTCTACCACATAGAGAGCAGAGAAGATCGGTATCGTGTGTGAACGCTAGCAGTAGGCAGATGTAGGGGATGGATGGCATTGATTTACTTAACATACCCAGATAAACACTCCAACAGGATACAGTGCCCAGTCAGAGTTTAGCAGGAAAACGCTGAACAAAAGTTATGTCTATGAGGAAAAATGGATAATTTCCTTCAGCCTCCCTAACGTATTTTCTATTTTGCAACTATCACAATTTTTCTTTTTTTCTTTTTTGTTTTTTTTTTGGTGATCTGGAATTCTATTTAACAGCTTACAGTGTGAATATCACAGAGACCCCACTGGCTGCACTGCCTCAAAACTATCTCATTGTTTAACCTGAACTGCTGAGTAGCAGAAACAAATAAAGCAAAAACCTCGAAAAAAACAAAATCCTACATGGCATCCTCATTGCAATTCACCCAAACCCAAAAAAAAAAAAAAAATCCCAGGGACTGACCAACAGTTATCAGCAGTCAAATTAAAAGGACCCTGGATGAGTATTAATGGAGGGAGTACATCACCAAATCACAATGGATCCCAAGTCCCTACCCTTTTGAAGTTGATTTCAAAGAGAAGCCCCTTACCTCCACTTATAGCATAAGGAGATCTCCAACTAGCCGCTCTGCACCATGAATTGCAGCAATATTGACCCTCCATAGACTCCAATAGTCCACAATACACCTCAATAACACTTATCCAAAAGAACCCCTTTTCAGAAAAAAAAAAAAAAATCTTCACCTGTTAACCCCATATGCAGAAAGCGTGATAGAACAGAACATGGAATAAGTTATGAAATTAAAAAAAAAAAGTCCAAAATTTTCAAAAATGTGCTTTTAGGAACTGTGATTCTCCTCCTCTAGACAAGAACCCTGTATTCCATGTCAAACTTCTTTCAAATGTATCCAATCCACCAGTAGTTCTCAAACCTAAACATCTCTATATTTGCACCCAAATGCTGGCCCATGAATCTGATAAGCAACCATTCATGCTTGCATGCAATATGCTACACCAGCAAAATGATCGGTAACACAAATCCATTTTGACTTCCCAAATCAACCGGTCCGAACAAACTGTGGTACCCACTATTAGAAGGTGTGAAGCATTAATCTCTACATCAAAAGTTCCCCTAAAACCGTTCTGAAATCATCCATGCAACACAGCTTAGTACTTCCATATTTTAAACAAATAGCAGCAACTAAAGGATCACCCTGCTGCTGTATCCCTTTTGAAGAAGAAAGAAAGCCTTTCTACATAGTCAAACTGAACCATGTAAATTATAATATAATTTTTCTCACATCCTTAATTTTTTCTCAAAATTTTGCTAAATTTAATTTAAATTTTAGCATTAAAAAATTTATATACCCCATTATAAAAATTCAAAACTTTCAGTGTATACTAGTTCCAAAGACCAAAAGGTCCAAAATCCTCTATATAAGGGAATGAATTCCAGAAATCTTCTTATATATCCGATTGTTATCCATTACTATTGATTACTTGCTCGTATTTTCGCACTTCTAATTAGCGACTTACTTGCGTTCGATATTCTTGATACTGTGTGCTTTCTCATAATTACATCTTGGAATCAACCCTTACACTAAAGTGTGCTCAAAGGTCAACTTGACTAGCGCCCGACTTCCAATGGGAACAGACACGCCGCATGGTTTTTTAGCTATAAAAATCAGATTGTGACACAGCATTGGTGACGACGATAGCGAATATAGATGAAGAAAGACATACCCAATCTAATAAATCCATTTTTACACCCAAACCCATGTGTGAAATATTTATATTTTTGCAAGAATAAACACTACAGAAGAGCAAAAAACATCTGGCTCAGAATTGAAACACCGAAACAAAGTGATGACCCGCAAATTAATTAATCTTAGATACCCACAGCAGCACCAAGAGAGTTGATTCAACCCAATTGCAAGCCTGTTGCCTCAAACTGAAAAGCAATACATATTCCATAACTATTCAAATTCTGTCTGTGAAAACAAATGTCATGCCAATTACATCTTTCCAATTGATTTCTATTCAAACCTCTTATCACTACCATTTATCATTTAAGCCCCCAATATCCCGAGACATAAACCTCAATCCCATTTATTCTAAGAATCACCAACCATCTGACCTGTCAAATAGCCCTAAGACTTGAAGACTTATCATTTCCATCATAATTCACCTCAAAAGTGCATCAGTTAAAAACTATCTTCAATATCTAACACCTCTTATTTTTTAACACAAGCAATTGAACTTGAGCAACAAATTTAACAACTGTGAAACTAATGGATACAGTCAAAGATTACAATCTACATAATGCATCTAATGTTTATGGAGCTGTTGTAACCAACTTTTATACATGGTTGTGATAAAACTGACATAAACCCCAAAACACTGTGTTGCTATTCTCATGTAGCATACTAATATATGCCATTTTTCAGAAGAAACAGAGAACTACATACAATCAATCCATCTAAATAAGTAAAGTTCTTCATCCATACGGGATGAAAAGGTTCTGAGGTTCTTCATCCATAAAGGATGAAAAGGTTCTCCCATTGGTAGACTCGAACTACAAAACCAAGCAAATAGCATGCACAAAGTCGGATGAATACCTGTGATATAGTGTAATCTGCCTGTTGTTTTGCATAGTAACGCTCGGATGGATGAAGTTTTCCTATTATAGGTAGCAATTCTGTCTCAGAAAATAATCTGTGAACAAGAAGTCGAACAAAGTTACAGAAATCATCTATAACAGTATATGTTCCTCATTTGGCAATCTACTCCCAACTGCCCTCTCCCTGGGCCAGCATCTTTCTTCCTCGGGTCCCTTTTTATTTTTTCATCCGTTTCCATACTGTGATGCATAAATCAAAGGGTCAAGATACATACCCATCACCATCTTTATCAAGCTCAGCAAACAACTTCTTAGCAGAGGCCTCGGCAGAATCATCTAAGTGCTTTGAATAATTATCAACATGTTCATCATAGTTTCTCACCAAATCAAATAGCCCATGGAAAAATTCATTAAAATTAACCTTCCCATCTTTGTCAGTATCTCTTTCCCTAATGAAAACAAAAGAAAGCAAAGAGGTCAATGAGAAAAATCTGCGTGCCTGACGGAGATGGAACCAAAAAAAAAAAAAACAACATGCAACCAGAAGGCCAAGCTTGCTAACAACAAGACCAATAGAATGAAAAATATTAGTACATCTATGTATGACTCCTACCAAGCATTATCCTTATGCAAGATATTCTCGTGAATTTTTTCACATAACCACCATAAAATTATGGATAGCTTTGTTGATAATATTAAGAAATTTGTTACTTATCTAAGTTGTGGAAAACTAAATTCTACCTCCATTCCACTTAAAGTATCCACATTGAAACGAATAGATTAAGAGAAAGAAATGACTAGATTGCAAAACCTTTCCACAATTCAACCATCATTGTTTAATTTATCTTCACCATTGCACTATCGTGTTGAATTAGAATATAAACAGAGTGATATTTACATGACTAATGGAACATGTCATAAGTAAAAATATGCAGTGTCTTGCTAACCAAATCAATCTATCTATCTACAGATGCAATGCCACAGCTTTTCAAATTGAAAACAAACCGTCGAATATACTGCAATCTCAAAGCTGAAGCTTATCTTTCAACATGTCATCCACTATTTATTTAGTCGAATGTGTAAGGCTTATAGTCAAACGGGCAACAGTCTATCAAGAGTTTCATTCATTCATCTTACGAGAAATTTCACGAGAGCAATGTTGAGTCAATTTGAAGTGTTTGGCAAGGATTTTTTTTCTTGGTATGAATCAATTGTTTTTCCCCTAGTCATAATCACCAGGGGGCACAGATCACTTTTGGTATGCACAAGTACCTGGAACTTCAATCTATAAATGCTTTCTATTGCCTCCCATCCCAGTGCTTCTAACTTCATCCAATCACTTAAATTCCAGGATCATATGCAAGTACATAGACAATCTTTGACACATATTCTATGCTAATAAACCTGCTTTAAAAGTTTGTACCCGCTATTAGAAAATGCCTCTCAAATCCCACAAACAAAGAGGAAAAAAAGAAAGCACATACAATATGCATAGTCAAGAAAAAGCAGGCTACAGTCAGTGAATTATGAAAATTATGGTGAAGAAGGCACATGCAAATGTAGCATCATGTGCACAGTTAAGTTCACCAGCACGTGGAAACAAAATCAACGTAATTCTCAACATTGAGACAAACATATCCAATTCAATATTGTTTAGCCATCTAGTGAATACATACACATAATCTAACAGAAAATTGGTGTAAACAACATTGAGAAGGTCTGAAATGTATTGTAATAGATGTTTTTACAGGCAAGTATTTGGTTGAACTCTATATCTCTCTGGCAAGTAAGGCCGTAAATAAGCTATAAACAGTAACAGATACCAGCAATACATGAACACTAAGTCAGAAATGCCAGATAAAGATAAGTAGGCAGAGAGGAGCTACATAAAAGAAGCTGAAGAATAATGTTCTGACATGAAAAGTTGGCAAAACAAAGTACCTAATTTCCTCTTTGCACAGCCACTGAAGTAGCTTGGGATTCTCAGTGTCAGCTGGGTGCAGAAAGCTAAAAATCACAAAGATAGCTAATTCAATACCACATAAACACTAGCCTATCTTTTAGGCAAACAAAATTTTGGCATGCAGAAGCTTACTCATTGAACTCTGTTATATTCAGAAGACCGTCTCCGTCCATATCAGAAGCATAGAAATGTTCCTCCTTCCACCAACCCATATCGTATCCAGAAATATTACCATCTGGTAATTTGACAAAAAAAATCAGCGATGAAAGCAAGTCAAGTCGAACAGAGTAACATCCAAGGAGAACAGAAATTATTTGGACCTTATATCCTCATTCTAGATAATCTGGTACACATTAGTAAATGAGGATCATTTAGCTGTGCATATCGTGTAATGTTGGATTCAGATGCAGTGAACAATATAAATGGATAAAAGAACAAAATATGAACCTATTTTTTTCACTTTTAGGG
Source organism: Nepenthes alata (assembly GCA_028571085.2). Classification (NCBI taxonomy): domain Eukaryota; kingdom Viridiplantae; phylum Streptophyta; class Magnoliopsida; order Caryophyllales; family Nepenthaceae; genus Nepenthes; species Nepenthes alata. The sequence continues at coordinate 7,590 of JAOVVI020007685.1, forward strand.
AAAGTCAAAATGAAACAAATTATAATAAACCAAATAGTTAGCCCATTTGGATAGAAGTATACACTAATTAATAAATGAAAATCATTACTTTTATGGGCAGTAGAAAACTTTATCAAATATGTGAACAGCAACTGAGTTCTGTATATGATCAAAATTAGCAATCAGGGCAATTTATTCATTTTTTTTTTTTAATTACATCTCCCTGGTGTACTTTTCATCCAAGACTTTAACATGATAGGCATTTATGCAAATGTGGACTTGCCAGCGCCCATATTTTTAGCAGCCTATGGTAATGATCATTTCCACAATATATTGGGTTAAATTGGTTTTTTTTTTTTTTTGCTCACCCAAAAAATTGTACATACCATAAGCAACTGACTGAGAAAGGTAGATCATGTTCATATTAGCATAAATGGCAATCAGGTGCAACTGCAAGCCATATTACTATCAACTCGTTGAAAGAGAAGCAATTCCAATTAATAATAGTTCCTGTATTGATATATGGACTCACTCTAAATTTTTACCAATTCATAGGACAGCACAATGCATAAGGGTCCCAAATCATGGGGGTCTATAAAGGTTAGATATATGCAACCTTACTCATACAACATAGAGAGAGAGTTTCTCCGGTTTGAACACATGACCTTCAGCTTACAATAGACAAAATTTGCCATTCTCCATTGCTTACCCTCCAGGTCATTATTTTTTTCCAAATCATGAGCATCAAACCACTTAGTTGTATATTAAAAATGATGACAGATTGATGGGTAAAATGTTCAAATAAAGATGACATACAACACTTTTATTGGGGCGTTCTCAAGCATGTTCTACAGCACTCAGATTTCAAAATCTTTTGTTCAATAGGATCTTCATGTTGGATAATTAGCATTTCTTTCATAGAAAGAGAAAAAGGTCTATTGCAGCCACAATGACAAAAAAATTGAGTACCTCCAACTTGAACTTCCACCCCAAATGCTCTAGGCAAACATTAATTCACCTTCACAGATAATCCCTTGTTTATTTTACAAAGGACATCAAGGGTTTATTTGGAATTTCATTAAAACTGCTTTTGGAAAAATTTATATAACGGATCTTTCCCGAATAGTTTCCTTAGGAGTTAATTGAGGTTTTCTATAAGTTGTTTCAAGTTGTTTTAACAAGTTCTAATTCTTAACTTTTTCAAAAATGTCCCCAAAGAATATTTGGCAGATGCTATAAACTAGAGATTTTCCAAAAGCACTTATCAAAAAAAAAAGCCCCCAACATTGATTAGCTCCCAACTGCTTTTCCCACTTTCTGAATGCAGTGCAACTATAGCTAAGAGCTATTAGTTTTTTAAAGCTATGAACAATGAACACTACTTTTTCTCACCTGCCAGCTAAGATTGGTTAAGATAGTTGGAATGATTGAATTGAAGTCTTTTTTTGATAGCTAAGATGGAAAGACATATTTGCAATGTTCAATGGACTAGGGTATGTTAAAGCCTCGATATGAATCCTCCTGTGAGAGATTCAGACATGCCTATGATGCTAACAGGCTATCTTATGACAAGTGCAAACCATTGTCTGAGAAACAGCCCTGTCGAATTAACAGATAGTAAGTCACCTATCCGTGCTGGTAGAATTCCACTCCTAAAATCAAAATATTAATTAGCCTCAATATCAGCCCTAGCATAATCCTATTGCCTGAGAATGTACTGAAAGCACTGACATTGTTTGTAACCAGTTTTTTTGTGCAGTAGGAGTGGCGGTACCAGCGAAATGTGTCTTGTTTTTTCATTGTTTTTGCAACCCAAAAAAAGACTAGGGATAGGGGATCAAAATAGATGATTGTCGAATATACTTGCAATTTCTACACATCTTTTGAGTATATCCTGAAAAGAGTTATTAAATGTCAAATGTCTTTGCAGCTCATGTTCAAGTGCAAAATTTGTGGGAGGATGAACCAGCAACTAATGGCTGACAGCAGGCGGAAGAAGCCACTGTGGTTAATTTAGTCCAACTTTAATGAAAATGAGACATAATTGTGCAAAAGCAACAGAAAAAATTGTATAAAACAAATGTTCTCTCCATCCTGAGCAGGAAACACTTCAATGTCAGTTTTTACAATGTACCTTTCCAAAGAAGATATGGTAAGGCACAATGAACTGGCCGATGTGCAGCTAACAGCTAGATTAGAATCTCCCAACACAAGCAATCTGGGGCTCAAGGAATCAGAAAAAGAATCAGAGTTCAAATGTTATCTAAACTAACAATATTGCAAATCACCAGAAAAACTTACAGTATTGCAGCTAAGAGTACTTAGGAAGAACAGTGGATACTGAATTGTTATTCCATTACTGTTTTCAGCAACTCCTAACTACTTTTACAGTAGCTTATGCTCTTTGAACTTATGAATAAACAAGGTGGCTTTGGCTTTATAAACAGTACCCAGGGATGCCAGAGGTAGTTTGTATTGCTTGAACTTAATTTGAGTTCCACTACCAGTATGACAATGGTAGGTTCAACTAATTTCTTGGTTAGTAAAAGCTAAGTACTCACTTAGTGCCCCTTTAACAACCCCCCCCCCCAAAAAAAAAAAAAAGGCATGCGCACCCAAAAACAGAGACACACAAATGACGGGGGTGCAACAAATGTACCTCCCAGATCTACCATCCACAAATGATGGGGGTCCACTGCACATTAATGGAAATGTGGAGTCCGCTCTTTTATGAGTAAAACTGTCAACAGGAATTATACAACAGGCTGCCCCAATTGTTGTTGTACACATTGCAGGGGGATGGCAGAGAAATCTATCAAATATGGATGACTTCTTGTCAAAAAAAAAAAGTTTTAACAACCCATTATGCGCCCTGAATGCACGTTTTTCATTGCCACAGAAAGAAATCAGTATTACCATCTGCAGGAAGCAACAGTATTGGATGAAAGCATGGTTCTTTCCAATAGCATTGCTCAATAAATACAAGTTGAAATAGAAGTGGTACTAGCTAAATTATTCTAGCCAGTGATTACCTATGCAATCAGCATTACTGTAATAGTCTCACTAAAACAAAGAAGAGAGCTTGCTAATAGCTAATAAAACATTTTCCTTATTGACATAGATGGAAAAAGAAAGCATTCCAACAAGACAATGAGCAAAGCTAGTGAGATGTGAAGGATAAAAAGCCAGCCAAAGAAGGGCTATTTCACATATCTTCAGTCTATTAGGAAAATGGAGCCATTGATTGGAATATTACTTGTCAAATCAAAGCTAGTTGGACTAAATGAAGAAGTGCTCAGGAGTCTTGTCTGATAGGGAACTACAATCCAAACATTCTACTCAAACTTGTAAGCATATACTATAAAGTGACTATTAGGCCATCCATGCTGAATGGAGCAAGCTGTTGGAACATTCAGTATCAACATGTCCAGAAAATGTCAGTGGCCAAGAGAAAGATTTTATGATGGATGTGTACAGGAAGGGATATCATATATAATGATGTAATATAGGGGAAAGTATGAGTAATTCCAATGGAAGAGAAAATGAGCAACATGTCTGAGGTAATTTGATCTTGTGAGTGGAAGACTTTCTCATGCACTAGTGAGATATAAAGGGAAGAAACAAGATCTTTACAAAAGGGATTGAGGCTGACCAAACAAATGTTCGAAGGGAACCATTCAACATGATTTTACATTTTTTTGATAGTCAAGAAACGACTTACAATGAAGTTTAATGGGGACACAGAATCCATGTACGCAACCTCACCAGGAGGAAAGCCTTAGTTTGATTTGGTTTGGAAAAAGGCTTAGTTGGATTTGGTTTGAGACAATATACAAACAAATTTTGAACAGCTAAAGATACAATTTGATGCCAATAGAACACATCTTCATACTAAATTGATATCCTGGAAAGTCCCATCAGCTGAAGATTTGTCACAAGCCCTCTAGGAACCCAGCTAGGCTTTTGGGAACAAGATGACCCATTGAAACACTTCCAAATGGCCCCATCCGGGTCACATCACTTAGCCAGCACATACGAGTATCTCAAGCATGGCTGACAGCACTTCAAATTAAGCTTCCTATTTAGTTGGTGCAAACTTTGAAGAATTAGCTACCCCTTTAGCATGAACCTTACCAAAGAAAGCCTCTAATCCTAGAACGGCTAAAGTAAACCTTACCAAGGCCATAACTTTAGCTAGAGGAGGGGAATTCAGATAAAGCTAAACAAACACAACTCAAAGGAGACTGGGAAGGGGGAGAGAAGAGTGACTTTATCAGTTTGATCAACGTATTAGACTCAAGACTTTGGTTCTAAAGATTTAATACAGAAAGATGGGTTGTCAGCAATATAAGAAAGCAAAATAATTCAAAGAGTAGCTACTTGTCATACAGAATTATGATCAGAACTTTCCCAGGCGACATAATAGAAGGCTGAATACTGCTAAACTATTAAACAAAAACATACTGATAAGTTGCATGACAATCCATAAGAGAGAGAGGCTTCTAGTCTTTCACCAGTCAACTTTATTTAAAGTGTCCTTTAACGTCATAAAAAGGTAGTCACATATGAGTCAATTGGTACAGTAGCAGAACGAATTGCACCATTGTTGAGGAGAGTGGCAGCTTATTTTTAAATTTGTCAGGTACCTATGAATCTCAGAGCAAGAACCATTCCTTATCAAATATGGCTATAAGTCTAGTCAAATTGAAATCTCAGGTGGAACGTCTCGAAGTTTAAAACCTGTTCAGATGGATCTTACTTTTGCTTTGACTTCTTTCCTTCAATTTAAGCTGATCTATGAGAAACGCTCGAAAAACTTTCAGAAAGCATCAATTAGTCTCTCAATGCCAAAAGTAAGACAACAATATTTTATTATATGGTAGAAAACAAAGGATTAGAAGAATACCTGAACTCCTCGTCCAACGAGGAGGCTCATACTCAGCAAAAGAGACAAATCCATCCCGATTCTTATCATGGACTTCCATCTCTCTCTGCGTCCTATGCAAAACCTCACTCTGCGTCTGCCTAAAATTCCACTCCGTCAACTCCTCCTCACTCGCAAACCCGTCCTTCGGTTTACTGTCAATCTTCGGAAACAGCATGATCAATCGATTCGTGACATTGAACCTCTCCACGTCATTCAAGTAGTCCTCAGCGTCCATGAAATCTTCCCACTCCGACTGTGGCTCGTGACCTTGGGCTCCGACCTCGGCGAACTCCTTGTGGTGCTGTTCGAAGTACACACTCTCCCACTCCTTGTCCTCCCTGTGCCGTTCAATGTCCGCCACCAGCGGGTCGAACGCTACCGGTTCGTGTTGGTGCTGCCGCTTCTTGTCTCCGCCACCCGAGGACAATGATGTGAAGTTGGACCTAATCTTCAGGCGACGGTGGACGTGGCGGCGGAGGTGGTTGTGGTCGGAAGAGTGGGGGTTGGGGGAGTGCGAGATGAGGAAGAGGAGTGCCATTGCGATAGATAAGTATAAGATTACAGAGAGTTTCACCATCAGCGCAAGATGATCAAGAGAGGGGGCCTGAATAGGTAGACGTTGTGAACGTTCTATGGAGGAGGGTATCGGCCGGGGGAACGTTGAGAGAGAGAGCGCTCATAGATCTGCGGACTGCTTTTAATGCTTCCTGCTACTTTTGACTACAGAGAGAACGCGTCTCAGACCTCGTGGGAACGAGGGGCGAACAGCGCACATCCGTTGGGCACATATTTTTTTTTTATTTTATCTTTATTTTCTCCAATAAAAAATATCAAAAAATACTTTTTTATAAATTTTAAATCTTATTTATATAATAATATTTTAAAATTTTATGATTGTAAAATTATTATTTTATAAATTTATAAAATATAATTATACTTATATAATAATAATTTAATAATTGATGGGTTTAATATCGTAAACTACTTAAAATATAAATCATAGTAGAAAGACAACTCGTTGGAAACTCCTCCAGACCCAACATAAAGCCGACCAAGCGGCAGAACAAATTGGCTCTGTAAAACTTTTCAAGGCATCCTATTTAAGGTCCTACATAGCGCATGTAGATATAAACTGTTTTACGGATCATACTATAAAGATCGTTGCCATACTAGACTCCAGTTGGCTCAAGAGGCGTGGCAAACTCTACGATTGTCACCAGCTAACCACTCCATTACGAGTGCATCTCCATAAGTCACCCAATGGTTAGGTGCACTCCGAGAATCCCGTTCTCCACCTAGGAGGCTTGCTCTCCGTATCGGAACCCCACTCTCCGTCCAGAAGATTCGCGGCTTGTGTAAGAGTCCCTTTATTTGTCCAAGAAGCTCGTTCTCTGCCCAAGAAGCTTTCTCTCCATCCAGGAGCCTTACTCTCCATCTAGGAGAATCGCGGCACGTCTAGGAGCCCCGTTCTTCATCCAATAAGCTCATTCTCCACACAAGAGGCTCGCTCTCCATCTCCATCTAGGAGCCCCACCCTCCATCCAGGACAGGCACGACCTGTTTGAGAGCCCTATCCTCAATTTCATAAGTCGCTCATTAGTCGAGTGTACCTTGAAACTCAGTCCTCTATACGTCTAAGCTGCCCTTAGTCAAACGCATATTTGACACACCTCTCAATTGGCACATATCTCCAAGTTGTCCCTTAACTCAGCATCCTTCTAAGCCGCATCTCAACTGGAAGCATCTTAAAGCCACCCTTTAGTCAGGAGCACCCACAATCAATCCCCATAAAACATACATTCACGTACATTTCTCACATCATTGTATCTTTTTCAAATAATAAAAAAGATTTATAATTTGAGTGTCGAAAGATAAATGGGAAACGAATCTCGTTAATCTTTTGACATCTTATTTTTTTTAATTGTGTTACATATAATTCAGGTTACGAAAGATAAAGATTAGACATATTTTAATTTGACTCGACGCAGAAGATCAGGTATCTTCATAATCCGTACAATAATTCAAATTTAGTGATACATCAATAATATATAATTATAAAATTATTATTTTATATATTTATAAAATACAAATACAAATATATATTAAATAAATAATAAAATTTCACTTTAATTTATAAATAAAATTGTCAGTATTTTTAATTTTTTTTATTTCAGCTAGTATTTTACAAAAGTAATTAATTTTAACGAT
>JAOVVI020007686.1:0-14703 GCA_028571085.2 Nepenthes alata
CAGCTTACTGACCTGTCAAACTTGTGTCCAAGATTGAGAGAAAACTGAAGGTTAGATTTTGGCCGGATTGTAGTTTTCCTGATTAGCCACTTTTGACGAGTAGTCTTTTCGGAGACGAAGGGACCTTGTGCTGTCCTTTCAGCTTCCTGGAGTGTTGGGCCACCCTTACCGGGCAATTCAAGTATCCCTACTTGTTGTGGTTGGTGGGAGCACTTTATTCTTCCATCTTTTGTGGTTCGAATCTCTATCATCTTGACGAGAGGGGCCTCGGATGCCTCAGTCTCGGGTTGATCTTTTGCCCCTCGACCCAACACCTAATTGGGGAGGTGCCGGCAAACCTAGGTTCAAGGTCATCCCGGCCGAGTGCCATCATTACGTGGTACTCCCGTGGTGATGCTTTCAAGAAATGATCGCATTCTGGCTGCCTCAACTTTGAACTCGTTTAGGTCTCCAGTTGGATGGTTAGTTGAGACTAGCGCATCTGATAGTCATCACTGGCGTTGCATCAATCAAAGCATCTGAGCACTTTGATTGCGCAGGTGACACGACACCAGTCATAATGCCTCATAATGATGCATGTGAAAGAATGCGTTGTAGTGCGTTGGAGTGAGGGCACGTGTCGTTGCCATTATCGCGACAAGTCTCTTCATCTTCGTGGGGGTTGGCTATGTAAGCCCTGTGCCAATCCCCTTCTTTGTCGTCCCCTCTGCCTTGTCCGTGCCTTTGCTTTTTTCTCTACAAGAATTTTTTGGGTTGTACTTTGTTGTTTTTATTAGTGCTTTCACAGATGGCTTATCATGATACTGCCAGCATTCCCATCCTTATAACTTCCTTGTCAAAGGTGTAGCCCCCTTTTGTCTTTGTGCCTTCGATGGATGGGAGTAGTGACGTTGAACGGTCGTTGGAAGAGATGAGAGCTTCCATCTCAAAGAGCACCGTTACTAGTGGCATTGAGCACTGTTCAAGTGCCCATGCTCGGAGCACTAGGAAGTTATGGGGGGGCCTCCTGACCTTGAGTCTATTAGATCTTCTCACTTCCTTAGCCGCGAGGTAAGATTCTACAAACTCTTGTCCTTCACAGTTGTGCTTCTCAGTGGCTCATTCACCTGACTATTTCTTTCCTCTCTCTTGGTTGTCCTAGGGGATGCTCCATAAATTAGAGGAGGTCCACTTTCTAGAGCAAGGGGTTGCCCTCCTACGAGACCGCATTGACAGAGAGGAGATGGAACAAAGAGTTAATACTGCCGTTGGCGAGGTATTTCAAAGTCAGGAGCGAGCTAACTACCTTAACCAGGTTTTATCTGAGTCTAAGGATAGAGCAGAATCGTTCTTGAACGTCCATGCCCAGGCCCTGGCCCAGATTTCTTTACTCGAGGATGAGTCCCAGATGAGTTAGTAGTGACTCTTTGACTTGATGGACGTGAGTGCTGAATGGGAGAGGGAGCTGATATCCAGACTCCATTCGGAGGAGGTAGCCTCGTTACTGAGGGCATGATTTCATGAGGGTGTCTGCCTTGGCAGGAATATAGTTTCCCTGGCTGCTTCAAACTTTCCCGCCGACTATCTTGATGTGAGGAACGTTGGAGCCAGATACCGGGAAGACCCAGTCAATTTTCCAGAGGAAAGACCGCACTCATCGGGGGGTGATCACTCCGGGTAGTCAGTAGGAGGATGTAGTTTTTTTTTTGTTTTGAGTTTGCTGGACGTATAATGTAACATTTAATAAAATAATTGAACGATATTAATCATTGTGGCTATATTGTCCTCGTGTACTAAGCTCTCTTTCCCAACTTTTGTTTTGACTATTGTCTCATGTCGTGCAATGTTGGCCTTGACATGGTCCTTTTATTGCTTAACCACCGTCATTTGGATTGTGCATGTTGTTGGGGCCCAGGTGTCCGAAGAGTTTGAGGATGTCACTAGGGCCACCAGAGGGTCTGCCTCTAAGCCCTCGGTGTCGTTGGCCTCAAGAGGTGGGGGAATCATTGATTTTCGACACATCGGCCATTTTTAAATGAAAACGTTATCATTGCATCGTAAAGAGTCAATCAATTTCTGATTCAAATCTTGATTTAGAGAGAACCTAATCTGGGTATATTTGTTTGAGTCTGTCATATTTAAAGAAATATGAAATGATGACTCATTGGGTTGAGCCTAGTAAAGGAAAGTCTCATCCTAACGGTCAAACTCTTTAACTAGTTGTGAAAGAGTTAGCTTATTAGTTTGTGTCAAGTAATAACTTTGTCCGGTGACTCATCTCCTTTAACTTCTTTAACCTCATATATATAGTCAAAATTTTTTTTTTTAGATGTGGAATAAAAGTGATAGTTTTGAATATAAATCAGGCATGGTTGGCCTAGATGACGTTATAGATCGAGGGATGATTTACTATAAAAAAAGTTAATGGATGGAAGGTCGTCGTAGGTTGTGTCCCATTGTAACTTCTGAGTGTATGATCCCTTAACTTAGATCGATTCATTATCTAATTAGCATAGCGGCTTATTTGATTGGTGTATTTGATTATATTTTAATCCTAATTTAATGAATGTATCGAAATTGAGAATATTTTTCAAGCTTCCATTATCAATAAGAATTAGTTTTAATTGATAGCTCTGGGTTCCATCTAAAACGAGTGTAGTAACATTAAGAATGTTAGAATGGAGGGTGATTACATATGTCATATCGTCATCACTAAAATTGATGGTATATTTTTCTACTCCTAATTTCAGTCTCTCATTAGAAGAAGCCTAATTTGAATGATCTTAAATTGTCTTGCTAGTGGGTCTAGTGGAGACCATATTGATGACCTATGCAACTACCTAATTGCATAGTTGCTCGAGTGGCTCCTTATTATCATTGTTTTTGTTTGGGGCATTCCCAAGATTTTACAAATATTTTTTGAGGTACCTTTTTTGAATAATGGCTTTGACTTTCTTCTAAAGCGTCTAACAATCAATGGTATTGTTCACTGAAAATTGATGGTAGAGATACTATTTTAACTGGTCTCCTTCATCAAAGTTTTTGACTGGCTTGTTTACTTTCAAAATTTTTTATTTTAAATTTGTATTAGATTATTTGTTCAGGTATTAGTGAGGATTGTGAGATGCGGCGCCATAAACTCTAGGAGAACGTATGAGCTGATCCTCTATTACTTATGATGGTCCTAAGTGGGTTGATTTCCATAGCTTCTCTTTTTTTACCCTTGCTATGACCTAGATGCCACTCATAATTTGGGCATGGTGGCTTTTTTGGCTTTGTTTGCATCTTCTACAGTGATATAAGTCTTGGTGATTGCTTCTACCTCTAAGAAGTTTTTAGGGTCTTACTAAACTAATAACTTAAAAAAGTTACCAAATTAAAGAGTCATTGTATAATTATTTAGTTTTATCTCATTGGTAAATTTTGATATATCTTTATCTTCAATATCAAATCAGGTCAGAAAACACATCGAGCTATCATTAAAATCTTGTCTAATTTTGACAAAATGTTAGAGTTACTTTTCTATCCTCTGATTGAAAATGAAATCAGAAATGAACTTATGAAATAATTTTTAAACAATTTAAATAAAATTTAGTCATAATCTATAAAACTAAATTCGGGCATCTTCCTTTTGAGTCAAAGAAAAATAAATGCATAACATGGCATCTTCTAGAATTTGAAAGCCTAATAGGGTATGAAAGTGATTCAGATAATCCATCGAATTAAAACTTTCATCATACGTCTCCGACACATTTATTGTTGTGATTCAGACTCGAATCGATCATGCAAAAAACTCAAACTATAAATAATTGACATATATCTATCATAAATAAAATAAGTATAATAAATATCAAATTTTTTTAAATGTGAGATAAGGTAAATGTCTTTAATATCAAAAACTTTTAAAAATACAATTTCGATAAAATAACAAAAAAAACCTATTAAAATAATAAAAAACTCTCACAATAGCTTAAAAGAAAATTTCTAGACTCAGAGTTCGACTTTACTTGGAATCCCAATAGTAAATACATGATATCCTCTAACTCATTATCTACCTCCTATATTCCAAAGTAAAAAACATATAATGATGAGTCAAATATCTAACGAGTGAATAAAATCAATAATATCAAAATATAATAAAATATCTTAAATAGTAATATCAATCATATATAAAATTAATAATGATATGTGATAAGCTAATAATTATCTAAGGTTTAATGTTACGTTATAAACACGATTCAAAAGTCATAAGATAACTGAATATTAAAAGTATAACTAGAATTTCATTCAAATTCAAATAATAATAATAATAATAAAGTTGCATATGATATTATTATTTAAAAAAATCAAATGTATTTTGAATAATATTTAATTTATTTTATTAATAGGAGGAAATATACGTGCGTGAGCATTATAAGGGTACATATTTTTAATTATAAAAAGACATAACCTTTAATCTCTCAATCTATATATATATATATAAGGGTTTATAATTTCGATTATAAAAAGTTACAATCTGTTGCATTATATATATAACGGTTTATAATTTCGATTATAAAAAGTCATAATCTGTTACGTTTTGGATCGCGGGGTTCCGATACAACACAAGTGTTTGAGAGTGTAAAGGTATAGAGAATGAGAGATAAAAATCAAGTTTTAAGTGGAAAGCCTCCTCTTGAATGAGGAGGAAAAATCACGAGGCTCTGGGCCTTTGAAAAATATTTCACTATGGTTCGAAGTCTTACAAAGTATAAGTTTTGGGAGTTTCTTCCCTTCTCCTTTGAAAGCTCTCGCTTTTGGAAGCTTTAGAGCCATTTGATTCTTCTTGTTCGAAAGAGAGAAAAAAGATCCTGAGGTAAGAGTCTTTGCCAGGTATTTATAGGAAAAAATTATGCTATTGGGATGAGGACACGTGACAGTTGGTGTATGGTCGGGAGGTTGTCCACCTGTCTTGTCGGTCATGCCAAGCACGTGAGGGAGCCATCCATCTGCCCCGCTGGCCATGTCAGGATTGTCGGCGTGTGCAGAGAGGCATGCTGTTGGCACCGTTGGTAGGGCCTGACTGTGTTAGGTGCGCAAACTCTAGGCGTCAGTCTTGATGTGACTAGGCGTGTTCTGTGGAGGCGGCGTTTTGCAGTGGCTACCGGCTCCTTGGAAATCAACGAAATTGCTTAGTTGGCGCTTTCAGCCATGTATGAGATAGTCCTCGTCCTTTTGCGGCGGCCTTGTCCCTTTATGAGTTCACGGACTCGTTCGAGGGAGGTAGCTCTCGGACGTTAACTGCTTTTTGAAGGATTTGAAAGATCTTTGGTTCCTTGTGAAGGGTCCTCGGGTCTTTTCTGACTTCTTAGACTAATCTGTGACCTGGTGGAACATCTGAGGCTTTTGGGCATCTTCTCTTGGTCCTCGTACCTTAGGGCCTAGGGTTTTCGAATGTTTCTCGGGGTGTCCTTGATATCGTCAGCTCCTTGTGGTGTCCTCGAGCCCCTGTTGGTTAAAAGGATCTCTCGGACCTATGCCGTTACTTTGGCTTTATGGACACTAGCCTACGCTCTCGGGCTCGTTAGGCCAGTCTAGTGTAAGAAATTAGCATGAACTTTTGGGTCATCCAATCCTCTTAGTTCGTGGACACGTCTTTGGGCTTTTACTTTGGGCCTTGATTTATGGGCCTTTATATTTGGACCCAACAAAATCATTAATTTTTTGATAAAATATATGTATAAGGATCTCTTTATCTTAGAAGGGATAACCTTTTATAATTTCTTTGATTTTTCTACTGTAATGTTTCTTAATGACTTGTTTGGATTTTTCTCATTAAGAAAAAAAAAGTTATAAAAATAGTTTTAAATAGAAATAATAATTCCACAAACGAATCATTTCACTTGAAATTTTTCATATAATTTTTTGAACATCCAAACACATTACAATATTTTTATAAAATTTTTTTCTTATATATTTTTCTATAATCAAATGGGCCATAAATAATTATCATGATTCAAATAAATCAAGATATATGCATGGATTCTTAATTTCTTACTATAAATACTTGTCAAAAAATGACTTTTGTGTATTTAAAAATAGATAGGAAATGACTAGATTTTCTTCCCCTAAATTTTGATGAACAAATTATTAACAATAATAAATTATCATCTAACACAACATCAACACCATAACTTGCAAAAGCAGTCATTTTATAAACCGAAAAAATGAGTTTTTTGTGCCTTTTTAGATAAATTTAGATACATGATAAGTTTATAAAATATATTAAATATATCATAATAAATTAATTTATAAATGATAATACACTAAAAGTTTTCTGATAATAAATTAATTCTCAAATAATAAGCTAATGATAAAAAATGAAAAGTAAGTATTTTTTCAATTGTAACATAATACACAGATATAAATAATAAATAAAACCTGTCTTATCTCTGAATAAGCATACATGAATAATTGAATAGCAGAAGAAAAGTTTGCTCAAAGACAAAGATCTACTTATTACATTAGTTGAAATTATTATTACCCAGCTGTCAATGTCTAAAAAATATTAACTCTTTTTGTAAGGGTTAAGATTAATAATTGTATTCTGTTTATTATATTTCATATTTCATATTATATAAATATATTACATTTTTTATTATATTATATTATCTTTTGCTAGTATAATGTAACAAGTATTGTGATTTATATAGCTTAATTTTCATTACAGAATGACCAATAATTGTATCAATTCTACTTTACTTTGCATCATATAAGAAGAAAAAAGTACAGAATGATTGATAATTTGTATTTTTTTTCTACTCTGTTTTGCGTTGTATAAGAAGAAAATGGTAGGCAGATTTGCGCACACAACCGTGGAAATGTAGAACAAAATTAATTTAATTAATCGGGCCCAAATTTATAATTTTGAAGGAGGAACGATAAATTTGAATCATAAAATAACGTTCAAGTTTCTATCACGGCACAGTCATCCTGCAGGACAGACTTACAAGACCGAGAGCAGAAACCTGAATCGGAGATACTCCTGCGGCAGCGGTCTCCGTCCACATGTCAATCGCTCAATAAGGAAGCGTTTTCTTCGGCCTCCTGGAAGAGAGAGAAAGAGAGAGCTGGGTGTCTACCCAGAAAGTAAGAGATTAATGGGATAAGAAATCCGTTGCCATATGTGGGAACCGATTCTTCTACCCTGAAATTTATTGACGAACAGCCAAGTTTCGAGCAAGAAAAGTGTGGGCAAATGCGGAAAAACTCATGGTCTTGCATTATTGACAACAAAGATTGCGTTGAAGTTCAAACGCTGCTCTCTTCTTACTTACCTTTCTCCTCTGTTTCCTGATTTCCTTTCTTCATGGCCGATCCTCGAGGTCCTCAAGGCTCTCCATGGTACAGTTGGCCCTTTACCTGTGTTTTACTAGTTTTTTTTTCTGTTTTCTGTGGTAGCAATTTTTGGCATCTGGGCATTGTGGTTTCATGGAACATAGTGGAGATATCAAATTGGGATTTTATTATGAGGTTTTCCAATCATTCTGGAGTTTTGTGGGTTTTCGGCAAATTAGTTTTGCAAAATGTTGGGTTTTTCACGTCGTTTTTGTCTTGAGGTTGGCTTGATCATTCTACATTTTTTTGTCAGGTTTCAGCACGTGAATTTTTGTAAGCGCTGGGTTTTTCGTTTTTCATACAGCAATTGTCCTTTTTGTACCATCATCTTACCCTTTCTGGGTGTATTGAACTTGGGCTTTAAGGAATTAGAGTTCTCTAGCAGATGATAGCAGAAAAGAGGCAAAAGAAATTTGTTCCTCTTCATTTCCTTTGGCTTTAAGGCTTTTTCGGTTGATTTCCTTCGGCTGATGAACACTTTTACGTTGTTTCTTGAATTCCCCCTGTTTTCCTCTGTTTCTTATATTTCTCTTTTTCTTCTCTGTCTTCCGCTGACAGCTTTCGGCTGTTTTTTTCCCCGATTTGTTGTATTAAATGTATCAATAATTGCAATTTTTGGTTTGTGATATAGTGGATTTGTGCTTTTTATGGTATAAAACGGTGGAATTGGTGAATGGAATCTCCAAAATAGTCGGTGATGTTGAGGTTGATCACGATTGTTCTGTATTTTGTGAGAATTTTGGTGAGATTCATCAACTTGTTTTTCCATGTATAATGTGTCACCAACTGTGGACTACTTTTTATTCAGCCATCGGGCTTCGGGCTACAAGCTAAGTTGGTTAGGAAGACGCAAGGAGAATTACAAGCTAATTTGGCTACTGGGCTGACACCCGCTGCTTCTTGTTCTTTGCGGATTTTTTATTCAGATTTGGATAACCTTACACTAGAATTTTGAATTAATTATCTAAGGTTTGATTGCAAATTATATAGACTTGAAGCCCTTTTCTTTTGCTTAGCCAGATTCTTTGTTTGGTAGGAAAACTTTCATGTGAACTATGTGATTATTATTGGAGCATGTACAAGCCTAACGAGTCTAATATGAAATATTTGGAAGAACTAGTAACTTATAGTTGAGTTTTGAGTTACTCTATTATGAATCATACATCTAATAAGTGGATTATTTAAAGGTTCACTTAGTTTTAGTGTGAGGATTCATGTGAACAAAGGATCAAAGTTATGTGAGAGAGGGTGAGTATCTGAGGAGACACATGAATGTAAATGCCAGAAATAGGTACACTTGAAGGTCGCTCGTGTACCAATGACAAAAGCTTTTGAGCCTAATGAGTGCCTAAAGGACGTACGTGCATGAGCTGGAAGCCTATTGTGCACCCAAAGGGCGCATGTGCGCCAATGTCAATTTGAAAGTCCTCGTTGCAATTTTAGGGAAATGTTTCAGAGAGCATTTAGCAAAAGGGCTCATGAATGAAAAGAGAGAATATGAAAATTTTTAAAATCCAATTGAAATCTAATTTAAATTTTATTTTTCGTCAAGTTCGGGGGTGTTGCTATAGTTTTGTTTCTAAGACATACTATTATTTGATTGCTCATTTTCTCCTTGAATTATTTACAAATGCATTGTTGGGTGTGTCGAGGGTTATATTTAACTATCATTTACACAAGTTGTTATATAAAGCTCTCGAAGTCAGTTATCTTGTAACCTAATATTTTATAGGAGATTTGTTCGGAATTTGTCTTGTAACTCAAAGGGTGCATGTGCGCCAACGTCAATTTAGAATTCCTCGCTGCAATTTTAGGGAAATGTTTCAGAGAGCATTTAGCATGATGGCTACTGAATGAAAAGAGAGAAGAGGCAGATTTTCAACATCCAATTGAGGTTTAATTTGAGTTTTATTTTTTGTCAAGTTCAGGGGTGTTGCTATAGTTTTGTCCCTAAGATGTACTATTATTTGATTGCTTATTTTTTCGGTGTATTCTTCACAAATGGATTGTTAGGTGTGAAGAGCTCTCAAAGTCGGTCATCTTGTAACCTAACACTTTATAGTAAATTTATTCAGAGTTTGTCTTATAATTTTTTTTTAGTTAAAAAGTATTTTTCATATTAAATATTGTCATACAATTTATATATTTGATTGCGTATTTTATTTTTTATATATTCATAGTGTTTGGTGTCTGATAATTGATGAAATGATTTAGTGGGTTTGTTTTTGTTGTACCAATGTTGTGTGTATTTTGAATCCCAACACTTTGTATTATTGTTTATATTAGTCCATAGTTCAGTAACTTAGACGCTTGGATCAAAGATGATATCCATTTTGTGCGAGTAGAAAACACTTTGTTAGTGTGTGTTATGAGATTCTAACTCCCTCATTGGTGCTAATTGTTCGGTTTTGAGTCATTTCCTATTAAGTACAAGTCCTTTTGTATGTATATTCTTCAATTGTTGCTAAATCGTGCCTCATGCATGAGAGGTGCATGTGCTCAATTTGGACAAAGTGCCATCCCCAAATTGTGCATAAGGGGCCACATGTACCAGCAAAGCTTGCTCTGGCGTTGGAGCTAGCATTTGAATATAGCTATAAAATGAAGGCTGATTTTTTATGATGAAAACAAGCAAAATGAGTCATTTTAAATATAACGGGGCAACAGATAGAGAGAGAAAGGAGAGAATAATAAAGGAAAATTTTGGCCATCAGTTTGAAGTCCAATTTTTACTCCATTCTTTTGAGTATATTACAAAGGAGAGAAGAATATGCTCTAGTGAATAGCATTTTACAAATTGTTTTCGTCTTTATTATTCTCTTATTGTTCATGATTAGGGTATATATACTTCTATTGTGTTGTGTAATCAAGGTATTTGGGATTAGTGGTATCCGATTCTCACACTTTAGTGTATTGTGAAAGAATTGGCTTGCAGGGATTCTTTATAACCAAATCTCAAATCTAATTGAGTTAATTTTGAACAAAATGTCTCATGGTTTTTTCTTTGTCAAGAAAAATTTTCACATAAAATCATTTGTATAATCTGTGTGCTTAATTATATGAGTAGTTATCTACGGGTTGTGATCAAGCTTGGCTCATTCAGTTGTTTTGAGCAATCATCTGCAATCTTCTTTTTCTTTTTTGTGTTTTACTTTTTTGGAAAGCAGACCAATAGCAGTAAATCCCTCTAATTAGTGTTTCCCAGGCCTTCCTATTCTCTCCGTTCTTGTCTTATTGATTTTTTTGGATGATTTTCTTGTGGTGGCACACTGTTTAATCAACTTCTGTCGTGAACATGTACAACAGGTTCTGTTTTTTTTTTTTTTGAATTGATGCACTTGATTTCATTGACTTATTATGTATGTTAAATTAGCACTCTGTTTAATTAATCGTCTTTGAATTTAGGCTTGCAGACAGTATTATGTCTACATGTCTTTCTGTGTTTTCAATTTCCTTATCTTCCATTGCTCATTCTGTTGATCCACTTATGCAATCTTCATACTTCAGTTTAGTTTGCATGCCATCTAATTTCCATTTCTTGTTGAGTATGATGGGAAAATCTCTAGCGATGGGTAGGTGACGATGTGCACAAAATGTAACATGGGCTCTCCAATTTATTTCGTATTTGACTGCATTGCTCCTCGGGTCATAAATAATCATATGATTGAAAAACAAGTTGAGCACTCAACTTCATTTCAGACATGATTTTCCAAGGTGCACGCAAGGATGTGCATGAGGAGATGGCTCAAATTGCTACTCTTCTCAGCACAATAGTACTTTCCACTCTATGTTGAGCATCTAAACTAGTACTACTGTTTTTCGAGCTCCTGTTTTTTGCATGATTTATTGTTTCCATACTTTATCTCCTGTTCATGATATTTTCTGGGTCATTTTTTTTATCCCTTTAATTAGCAAGTTCACAATGTTGTAGTGATACTGTTGAAAACGCCAGCGACATACAAGGTAAAGCTCCAGAAAGCAATGCTCTTCCAAGGAGGTGTAAGACTTTAGGTGCTTTGTTTTCTTCTGCTTCTGCTCAAGGTAGTATCTCTATTTCTTTCTTCCTCCTTGATCTTTGGATATCAAATTTGTGTAGCTTTGATTGTTATCAGATTCTGATTTTCGATGCAATCAATGTAGTGTTGGGTGCTTTCAAGATAAAAGGAGGAATATCTGAACATGCGTGATTGTTTGAGTGAATATCATTGTTTAATAGGAAATTGATTCTAATAAATATGTCTTTGCAGGATCGTTATAAATAGATGTGATTATTTCAAGGTGACATGAATAATAATTTATTTCTATCATAAAGGCATTTTGAATTCAACCGGTTTATGTTATTAAGGATGAAAAGTGTCTTAAGGAAAGTAATTGACGACGTGCCTTGAAATGTTTCCTCATCTACTTGAAATTTTCTGTTCTTTGTGCTCCAATTTCTCTAACACATTCTTCCACAGACTTGAGAGCTGTCGATACAGTAAAGGAGATCAGAGACAGGACTTCCCCAAGAGGCGTTCTAGAAGTCTGCAAAAACAGCACCGGATCCGAAGCAGGTTCGGCCGAAAAGGGCAGTCCAGAATGTGAAACTCTGTGTACCGGCTCGAAGCCGCTTTCTCATTGGAGGAATTTCGTCAAACAGTGGAAAAAGCGATCACTTAAGCGCTTGCAAACATTTCCTCTTGTTGTTCCAAAGACACCAATAAGATTGTGCAAAAGAGGAGGGGTGACCATACAAGACGATCTTGATCCCCATGTTGATGCTAATTTATGCAATTTTAAATCTTCATGGAAGATCTTCTCCATCTCCGATCTTCATGCTGCCACAAATAATTTCAGCCAAGGTTAGAATTACCTGTTTATATACAACAACAACAACAAAGCCGGCATTAGATATATGAACATGTTTTTACAATTCCACTCGATTTACTAAAAACCTGCCCACTTTGATATTTTAGACCATGTTCAAGTATGAACATAATAACGATAACCTAAAACAGATTCATCCGCAAGAACATCTGACAAAATTTTATGCTGGCTGTCAATTATCGAACTCAACCTTTCTCCTATGATGGAGTTAGGCGTGTAGTATATTTCCTTTTATCAGTAAAATGTTTAATTCGGAGTTTAGTACGTACTTTTCTTAGTCTCCGCGTTTTCGTCGCAGAAAACTTTATCGGAAGGGGTAGTTTTGCTGAAGTTTATAAGGGTTGTTTAAGAGATGGGCAGCTGGTAGCAATTAAGCGGCTAACTCGAGGAACACATGAAGAGAAGGCTGCTAACTTTCTGTCTGAGCTAGGAATTATGGCCCATGTTGATCATCCCAACGCAGCCAAGTTAATCGGGTATGGAGTCGACGGCGGAATGCACCTTGTTCTTCAATTATCTTTGCTCGGGAGTCTTGCATCAATTCTGAATGGTTTGTTAATGGTTTTAGCTTTTCCTACGTTATTAGCAATCGATTCGTCTTAGCTATTAGTCTTGTTATGAATTGTATCATCATCATCATCTTTACAGGTTCGAGGGAAAAACTCGATTGGAGTATGAGGTACAAGATTGCTCTTGGGACAGCAGAAGGCCTTCGATATCTTCACGAGAGCTGTCAGAGGCGCATTATTCACAGAGACATCAAGGCCGATAATGTTCTGCTTACTGAGAATTACGAACCGCAGGTTTCTTTGAAGTTTCAATAGTGAAGTTGATTTGTTTAATGATGGAGATCGATGTTGTTCTTTTCTTTAGGAGCTTTATAGTATAAGGGCTTGCTTGATGTAATCTAAAAACTATTTTCACTTAAAGGGAACGTTAATTTTGTCCTTCCAAAGTAGTAGTTGCTTAAATTTAGATTTTGAACAAAATGCTTCTGATTGTTGCAGATTTGTGACTTTGGCCTTGCAATGTGGTTACCAAGGCAATGCACTCATCACATTGTATTCAAATTCGAAGGAACTTTTGGGTATGAAAGTCTAATTGTTAAGACCTTTTCAATTAGTATTTTACACTTGCATTTCAATCATGGGACAAAATATTAGGCAATGGTTTTTATCCATGATTTTGATATTTACCTTTGTTCAATGGCAGATATTTTGCACCAGAGTACTTAATGCATGGGATAGTGGATGAGAAAATTGACATTTACTCTTTCGGCGTGCTGCTTTTGGAGCTCATCTCGGGACGCCGAGCTTTGGATAGCTCAAAGCAAAGCATTCTGATATGGGTCCGTCTCCTTTCCTCACAAATCTGATTAGATAACTGAGATATTATGACTTTTACTGGATTCTGTTATTGACATTCTCTTCCACAGGCAAAGCCATTGCTGCGTAACAACGATCTCAATGAGCTCATTGACCCCTGTCTAGGCGACAACTACGACAAGGAGGAGCTGGATCGAATGGTCTTGACTGCATCATTGTGTGTTCAGTATACACCGATCCTGCGGCCTCGAATGAATCAGGCAAGTAACCGTTGTGTATATGCTCTTATGCACTTAGCCATATATTTAGGTTCTGTCCGCTTGTCAAAAAATAACTTATTGAAAAATATTTTTATCATTTTCCGGCATTTGCTGCACCTGGAAGAATTTTTTTTTATATTGTTTGATGCTTGGCACGCATATGAAAATCTGTCGACGGAAAATAATTTTTTGTTCAAAAAATAATTTCATCTTTTCAAAACATGAAGTCATTTTTCGAAACTCATCTGCTACTTAATAATAACCTCAAACAGCCATTAATGAAAGCTTTACTTGAAGATGATACCACTGTAACCCATGATATCTCACCCCTCTGCCTGCCACTGATTAGTAATATCTCGAATTGCCACCGTTAGTTTTTGAATGACACACAGATCACAGTTAGCCACTGACTAGCGTGTGATGCCTCGAGCATCCTATCGGTCGCCAGCTCTTGAAATCTCTGACCCATCGCTAGTCACTGGGGGTGACGCCTCTTACTACCACTATCATGTGTTGGGAATCACACCTTGACCCAAGGCCACCGCCTGCGGATGCCTGATCACTGACGTGTTGAGGATCACTCCCGTGAAGAAGTTCTTGTGATCGAATAACTTGGACGGAGCACAAATGTGCTGTTATATAATGGAAAGAAGCTCCGGTCAACAGGGAGTTGACCCGATTGGCGGTTAATATGTTGGGGTCGGAACGACCCGGATCCACCCGATCCGGTCAAGGCAGCGGAAAACCCGAACCCCCCGGTCATCGTCAGCCACCATGTAGCAGGAACAAGGAAACAGAAGAGATGCACGACAATTTTTAACGTGGAAACCCCTTCCCAAACCGAAGAGGAAAAATCACGGGACACATAGTCCACCAATAAATCCACTATGTAAAAT
>JAOVVI020007687.1:0-14702 GCA_028571085.2 Nepenthes alata
ATTTATCAAAACTACTAAAATTTTTATTTATAAAAGTAGAAAAAAAGTTAGGCCAGACTAGCCCAATTGTTCTGAACAATAGCCAATTTGTAATTATACCTAATTTTTTATAATTATATTAACATAAGTGTAGCGTCTCTTAATTTCACAATAATGATTTCTTTAAAATAATAATAACCTATTTATATTCAATTGTTGATGTTATAATTATATATTTGAATCGTATCTTATAAAACTTATAAGGATTAAACTCATCTCACGGCAAGAATTTAATGAGACGTACGAGTATACACTTACTATCCGTCACCCCGGAAGAATTAGAAGGAATTCATATATATATATATATTTAATTGATGTCTCATAGATTGGGATTGTTGACGGATTAGTGTCGCTTGGTCTTTCACGATGGGTTGAACAAAAGACGGGTTCGATCTTTGTTTCCAATAGTTTTGGTCTTACACAATACAATTTAAAAATAAGAGGTTAAAGGATTGGCGAGATTCGCTCTCTATCTTATCCTCCAATGCTCAAATCAGTAATTTTTTTTAAAGAGATGTAAAGATAGAATGATGAGAGTTATACGTGATGATACAAGAGTATGAGTTTTGAGTCTAGCTCGGTGTGCATTTAGCGTGGAGCGGCTTTGATATAGTGTTGCGCTCTATAAAGAGCAGCTTTAAGATTAAGGGAGTAAGAATTATAAATTACTTATTGGAAGGCTCTTTGGATAGATAGTTGTCTTTTTGTGAGCTAATTAGTGCACATCTCCCTTGCCTATTAGGGCGATGAGGTATTTATAATGTTTGACCCAACTCAACTCTACTTGGACGCCAAGACTTGTTGACAGTTGTCAATGTAGATTTGCGGGTATCAAATATGGCAACCGAGGCCAGTCGAGGATATTCATTCTTTCTTTGCGATAATCACAAAATGCCTGTTATGATTGTTACCTTTAGAAAGAGATCCACCCCTACTATTATTGTCATTTTGGTAACGATTGTGTGGGTGAATATTCTCAGAATTCCTACGAGACTGTATCAACTGATTATGACAAATAATTTTAGCACGCAGAAAAAGATCGCGCGCTATTTGTGTTTGGGCCAATGAGCTCAGCTTAGTTGACTTGGTCGTCTAAGCCAATGGAGACGTTGCCTAGACCCTAGGCCTGTGGAGATGTGTCGTGGGCCAGATACCTTCTAGATCTTCTGTCCATCCGTGGGTTTTCACGTTAGGCCAACCTATTTCTACTGTCGTAGGGCGAAAAATTATTTTTACAAATTTTTAAATAAATTAATATATATATATATTTAATATAGATAAGTGGAATGATTCATCAATAAAAATAACCAACTTATGGTAAGAATGATATTCTTGTATCACCACTGGAAATTAAATCAGAAATGTGATTCGCTTCGTCTAACTGGACTGAATTTGGAAGACGGAAGACGGTAGTACAGAGGCCAGTATCACGACAATCGATATTTGTACTGCTTTATGGGCGATAACAAAATCCTGCGCGATTCCGATTCTTTGACAACAATGGGGGCCGACGATGATGGAACCCCGGGGAAGAGGAAGAAAGGACGAGAGTCCTATTGTCAGTTAAGAAATTGAAGGAGAATGGAGATGGGAATGGGGAAACAGGTGAGAGAGATCAGGAGAACAGTGAGGATATTCAAAAGGCCGATAGGTGGATGTGGAATGATGAGGAAGCCTGGATGTGTAAGGAGAGGAGGTTTGAGAGTTTTGTTTATCGCGAGAGGCATTGCTCTCTATTGAGTGGAGTTTTTAAGACTTCGGCCAGCGAGAAGGATGGCATTAATGGGGAAGCGAACGAGAAAATGAAGGACGGGAAATGTGGTCATGTTGCCTTGCATGTGGAAGAACAAGGGCGGCGGAAATCGTCTACGAAAAGAAGGGGTCTTAAACCCTCCGAAATTCTGAGTGGAAGTCAAGAGAA
This sequence comes from Nepenthes alata, assembly GCA_028571085.2. Taxonomy (NCBI): domain Eukaryota; kingdom Viridiplantae; phylum Streptophyta; class Magnoliopsida; order Caryophyllales; family Nepenthaceae; genus Nepenthes; species Nepenthes alata. The sequence continues at coordinate 1,961 of JAOVVI020007687.1, forward strand.
AGGGGAAGAGAATGACGGCGGTGGGGGAACAACTGGGGGCGAAGAAATTGGGAAGAAAAGGGTTCGACTTGATCTGCTGGAAGACGAAGAAAATGTTCGGGAAAGGCAAGCAAACATCCTTGGTGTGTGAAAGAGATAAGGAACGAGAACGAAGAAACCAAAGAGCATCCAGAAGAAGATGACCTTGAGTGGGGAAAGGGCACTTGAAGAGAATGATGATGATGATGAGAAATGGCTTGCACAGAAGCAAAATTGTGGAGACGAAAGGAAAATAGAAATTTGATGGGAAATAAGCTTGGAGGAAGTGACGAGGATTCTGAAGGGGAAAATAGTGACAGAAGGGACAGAGAGGGTGAAAATAAGGGGAAACATGCGAAATTGGAATCAGTGAGCCTTGAGGAAAAGCATAGGTCTGATATAGAAGAAGATGTGCATGACTGTAATGCCAGAAAGAGATTGAAGAAGAAAGACAATAATGTAACAACCCTCTCCTATTTATTTCTCTTTTTTCGATTGCTTTTGGGAATATGCAAGTTATTCCTGTTGTGGATTCAACAGGGAAATGAATTTGCATCCAACATGTGCCATCAATGTCAAAGAAATGACAAGGGTCGAGTTGTTCGCTGCACCCAGTGTAAGAGGAAAAGATTTTGTATACCCTGCATAAACAATTGGTATGCCTTTTTATTTCATAATGTGTCTTACTTCTAGTGCATTAACATATTTGTCAAAATTTTCCCATTTTAGCTTGACGTAAGTGTTTGACCATAAGTTATTTTATATGGTGTTGTACCTTTTTTTTGGTTAAAGTCTGGTGGCTTAACATTTCTTTGATCCCACATCAGATAATATGCAAGTCATTAGCCTCAATAGCAGCAACCTTCCCTTAGAATGAAGAAGTAACATTGTGATCCTTGGCTAGGAAATCATTTCAATCAACATTAAAGGTTCCCTCATGGTGCTATTTGAATAACCTGTTGCTCTCTTTTCCTCAGAGTGCTTAAAAATGAGTTGTCTTGCTAATCTTGTTGCAGCTGTTATTTGTATGTCATTAATACCATGATAAACAGTAGTCAACTGTCGTATTAAGCTATTAATCAAAGTCAATCTTTGTGATGGAAAGCGGCATTTTGATCTTACTTTCAATTAGTTTTCTGTAATAATGGAGAAAAACTTGGAGTAACTTTCATAAATTCAGCTTCAATAAGTTTTTGCTCTTACTTAAAATAATTTTGCTGTATATTGGAGAAAATCTTGGAGAGTGTTGCAAAAATTCGGTCTCTGATATCTGATATAATGTGGCCATGTTGGATGATTTAGTCGGGTTCTTTGCATAAAAAAATTTGTTCTATTTTTCTTGGGTTGACAGGATCTCATGCTCGGATTTGCCTGGACCATTGATACCCATATTTTATTCCGGTCTTTTGGAAGAAATTATAGCTGTTTATTGTATCTACAATGTATTTTTCCATATTTTGTGCTTCATTCCGGTTACACTAATCATGGTTTATGTTTTGATTTTTTTTTTTTTTTCTCTATGCCTATTTTGATGACATACTGGTAAAATTTACCTTGCAACCTGTAGGTATCCTCATACATCAGAGGAAGCAATTGCAGAAGCCTGCCCTGTCTGTTGTGGAAATTGCAATTGCAAGTCATGCCTTCGTTTGGATGGTCCCCTTAAAAATGTTTGCTTCTTAGACTTTTATGCTTTGCAAGGTTTCTTTTTGTTTGCAAGGTTGCTGAATATCCCTTCAGAAACTGAGAGAGGCAGAGAAAATGGAGATAAACGAAGATTCTAAAATTCAGCATTCTCTATACTTGCTGCATGCTATCTTTCCCCCTGTAAAACAATTTAATGAGGAACAAATTATGAAGAAAGCAATTGAATTTAAAATTTGACGTCTCCAAATCTTCCAACCAATGTGCTTTCTTATGTATCGCTTTGCAATGCATATGATTCTGCGAAGTATGCTGTTTGAGTTCATTGATGCAACGGGTTGTGCACCATACAAAAATTAGGATTTTGCATCTTTTTATGCACACATTCTTCTGGTTTATGTGCGCACTGGGCTGAGTTGCCAAAAGATGTTATGATTTATTCTTGAAAGAAACTATTGTGGGTAATGAATGATTGTGCCAAGACCTTACTTTGAAATGCTTGTGATTCTAGAAAACTTCCCTTGACAAACTTTTGTAGGTCTGTTGTCGTTCAGGGATAATGTAAATGAATTGATAATTGAGAAGTTTCATGGAGGTGCTATATCATTAGAATGCTTTGTAGCATGTGCAAATAATGGATGTATGAATATCCTTTCATGCACTGCTCAAATGAATGGGTGCAAGTCACTTTACTTCATCCTTCTATAGGACTCGTTTTTTTATTTCCGTAGAGGACCACCTGTGACATACCTTCCTCACCTGATACCAAATTAATTTTTTGTTGTTTCCGTACACAACAAGTAACGGTCCCTTTCCCTGATTTCGCGCCTTCCTTGAAGACAATCTGCACTAAAGAGGGTATCAACAGATTCAACGCCCTTCCCATGAGGAATGCGCCAGATTCACTCTTCCTGCCTACAATGGTATCTAACGGTAACAGAAGCGCAGAAGGAAGGCAAATAATCTGGAGAATCGTTGCCCGCCCAGAAAGAAAATGATCCCAGCAGAATACACAAGTCAAGACTTCCTGCTCAAGGAAGGCCGCCCAACACGATGCAGGAATCGCGCCTTCTTAGCCAAGGAAGGTTGCCATGTCCACCATCTATATAACCCCACAGAGTCTCCATTCTAAAAGGGACATAAACGAAACAACAAAGAACTACGACGGAAAAATTCCCAAACATACTAAAGCTCATTTCTAAGCATATAATCGCTTACTGTAATAATCCCACACTAAGCCTTCAGATTCCAGAGACTGCTCACTCACTACGCTTTGTCCTCCAGAGCTTCCACGCTTACAGGACTTAGTTTCTCGCTTGTTCCCCGTGAACACTAAGTCGGGAAACTGTGCTCTCGACGAGCCGCAAGAACGTCTCTTACATTTGAAGGCGAACACTCATTCCCACCTCAATCTCCCTCTCTATCTCAACTCTCATATTCAGTTACCTTCTTATAATTCGAAGGCTTATTACTGATTTAAGCGTTGGAGTGTCTTCGGTGGAACAACATCCCGCGGACACCTGACCTCTTATTTGTTGTAGTGGTGTGCAGCGTCCAAACTCGGTGAACGAAGCTAGATCCAGACGACCTAGTCGACCCGAATCTGTTCGAAATCAGATCCAGGTCCGCATCATTGGCGCCGTCTGTGAAAAGCGTCTACGAAAAGCCTATCACGCTTTCCCAAGAAATTCTCTCGTCCTCACCAACTGAACCAACCAGAATGGTGAACACAATAGTACAAACGAGCGAACCCGCTAGAGATACGATCTCTCCCGACCAAGACCATGTTGCTGGTGTTATGGTCAACAGGATGTTTAACATAGTACCAGCACCTTTCTTTTCACATCTGGTGGAACACATGCAAAACACCAATAATATGCTCTAGATGCTCTACTCCCGACAGGAGCACTCACAACTGGGGGCTCCGCCCACTGCAATCCTCATTCCGGCCTCCAAGAGAGGTGGCCAGAGGAAGAAGAAATCAGCTAAAAAGCCCAGAAGGTTGTCCAACACACGGATCCCCAAGTCGTCACATGCTCCAAGCCAGACTAGGCTTGAGGAGTACTCAGGAAGCATGACTCCGAAGGAAAGTCCGGAATGGAGGAACCCCCGATACTCTCGGGCGGAGAACAAAAATCCGGTCCAGGATGGAGCCTCCAAGACCGTCAGATCCACTGGAGGCAGTAGCCGGCCGGTAACTTGTCGCTCCAGGGAAAGAACGGAGTTGAGGATCTATCTCAACTCCAAGAGATCAGCCAACGCTGCTCGTGCAAAGTCCAGATTGGAGAAAATCTGAAATCGCGTATTCAAGGACGATAAACACACCATTGATTTAGACAAATCTCCTTTCACAGTGGAGATCCTGAGCCGTCCAATGCCGGCCAAATTTAAGATGCCTCCCCTTGACTCTTACGATGGAAGCACTGATCCAGTGGATCATCTTGATCACTTTCGCACCCATCTGAGTCTGTAAGGATTGGAGGATTCAGTGATGTGTCGTTGCTTCCCGCTCACACTAAAGGGAGATGCTCGTATATGGTTCCATCACCTCCCTTCAAATTCAATTGGAAGTTTCAGGGAACTGACCAATCACTTCTTGTCTCAATACGCTTCTAGTCGTCGAGAAGAAAAACAACCGTGGTACCTCTCCCACATCAAGCAAAAGCAGGGGGAGAATCCACAGAGGTTTTTGAATCGCCTCGTGGCAGAAATCAGGCGGATCCCCAGGCTCATAGAGGAGATAAAGCTATCTCCGCACTAACATACAGGGATTTCTTCAGGCACCTCGCACACAAGAACCCGCAGACCTTTCGGGAGGCAAAATCAATCGCTTGAGCTTACGAGGCAGTTGAATAGGCCAACGAGGCTAAACGTCCAGAATGGACCGAACAGCCTCGCCCATTCCCGAAGAGGGAAAACAGAAGTACAACGGTGTCGATCACTCCCGCCGAAAGCATCACAGGATCGGACCACCTGAGCGCAAGGACTACGGGCCCATCAACCTAACGCCCTTTATTGATACACGCTCGAACGTCCTCATATAGATCCGTGCGGAAAAGTTTCTTAAGTTGCCAAAACCATTTAAGAAAGCGGAGGGAGAAAATCCGTCCAAGTATTGCGATTTTTATCGATCTCTCGGGCACTCCACAGAGGACTGCAAGACTTTCCAACGGGAGATCGAAGAGCTAATCAGAAGTGGTCATCTCACCAGGTTCGTTAAGGGATCTGGTCAGAGCTCTGACACGACGGGCGGAGAAGGACCGGAGCCTTCCCCTCCACAAAATCGGGTTGCGGCAGGAGTGGTCAACACGATCACCACCCGGTCGATCAAGAACCCGACTGACAACAAAGAGCAGCAAACTAGGAGGAAGAAACAACTCACTACTGACACCATCATTAGTTTTAGTGACAGCGACTTGGCACATGTAGTTTCCCCCCATGCAAACCCCCTTGTTGTATCTACACTCGTTTTCGACGGTAACGTCGACTACCAACTGAAACGAGTATTCATTGACAATGGAAGTTCTCGCGATTTGCTTTATATCAATGCATTTTTTAAACTTGGTTTAAAAAAGAACCAATTAAAACCTACCAAAGGCCCGTTGTACGGCATTGACAACGAACCGGTGCCTGTCCAAGAGACGATCCGATTAGAAGTCACCATAGGAATATACCCGAAAACGGCAAGTCGTACACTTACCTTTTTGGTAGTCGACTTGCCCTATGTGTACAATACTATACTAGGCCGACCGTGCCTAACAGTATTCGGAGCCGTCACTTCAATACCACACCTCAAAATAAAATTTCCAACGCTATACGGTGTGGGCGAAGTGCTGGGTGACCAAGTCACCGGGCGAACATGCTACATGTCCCAAATTGCTCCTAACGACAGCACCAGAGCGGTGGGAGAACTTGACCATTGAGACGAAACGACCTTGCAGCAGGCGCAGTCTGGTGAGGTAATCGACGTAATCCCACTAAATCCGAAGGATCCAGAAAAGTGTGTACGAATCGACAGCTCACTCACCGGTGCACTATGCGACGAGTTGATCAAGTTTCTACGACGGAACGTTGACATCTTCACATGGACTCCCGCTGACATGCTTGGGATTTCGGCCCAGGTCATTGTCCACAAGTTGGGCCTTGACCCGGACCGAAAGCCCGTCAAGCTGAAGCAGAGCAATCACTCGATAGAAAAATTAGTTGCCATCCAGGAGGAAGTAAAGAAACTGTTAGATGCAGGATTCATCAGAGAAGTCCAATACCCCGATTAGCTCTCCAACGTAGTCCTGGTAAAGTAGAGTAGCGAAAAATGGTGAATGTACGCCGATTTGACCGACGTTAACAAAGCCTACCCGAAAAATAGTTTTTCTTTAACCAGGATTGACCTGCTGGTAGACTCGATGTCCGTATATGAGCTTTTGAGCTTCATGGATGCCTATTTGGGTTATAACCAGATCCGGATGAACCCAGAGGACGAGTAGTATACCTCATTTATGACAGATTAGGAGACTTACTGCTATAAGGTAATACCCTTTGGACTGAAGAACGCGGGAGCCACCTACCAACGGCTGGTAAACAAAAAATTTGAGAAACAGATCGGCCGCAATGTGAAGGTTTATGTTGACGACATGCTCGTCAAGAGCAAAACCACTAGCGACCATATCCGTGATCTGACAGAGTCATTTGAGGTGCTCCGTGAGCATCAAATAAAGTTGAATCCGGCTAAGTGCGTATTCGGGGTAGCCTCGAGAAAATGCTTGAGTTTCATAGTCTCCCAATGAAGGATCGAGGCAAACCTAGAGAAGATCAAGGCCCTCGCGGACATAGCTCCCCCACGATTCATCAAGGATGTCCAGCAACTTACTGGATAATTGGCAGCCTTGTGCCGCTTCCTAATGGAGTCTGGTGACAAGTATCAACCATTCTTCAGGGCTCTAAGGGGAACAAAATCAAACGGGTTCCAATAGACGGTAAATTATCAGGCAGCCTTCAATGAGTTGAAGCAATATGTGGCTAGCCCGCCATTACTAACGTCGTCCAAGGTCGGAGAAGAGTTGTACCTCTACCTTGCGGTGTCAGAGGTGTCTCTCAGCGTCGTCCTCGTACGCTAGGATTTTGATACCCAACGGCCGATCTACTACGTAAGCAAAACACTGACCAGCTCAGAGACGCGCTACCCGCGCATAGAAAAGTTGGCCTTAGCTCTCATATTCTCCGCATGAAAACTAAGGCCCTACTTTCAGGCACACTGCGTAATAACTCTCACCAACCACCCTCTAAAGAGTATTTTTTAAAAACCTAACGTTTCTGGACGGCTGGTAAAGTGGGCTATCGAATTGGGCGAGTTTGACATCAAGTTCCGGCCCATGCCTGCCATAAAAGCACAGGGCTCTGGCCGACTTTATTGTTAAGGCCACGACCGCAGTTTCCGAATAGCAGCCCCCAAAGAACGCGGAACAGCATGAGGAAGTTTCAAAATGGATACTCCACGTAGACGGATCATCTACGGACACAGGCAGTAGAGCTGCGGTGGTTCTCAGGATCCCTGACGGATTTGTGGTGAAGTACTCCCTTAGACTTGACTTTCCGGCCACCAACAACGTCGCCGAATATGAAGCCCTGTTAGCCGGGTTAAAGTTAGCGAAAGAGTGTTCAACCAAACAACTGACTGTTTACAGCGACTCCAAGATAATCGTCAACTAGGTTAATGGGAGTTTTGAGGCGAGCAACCCACACATGGCCAAGTACTTGACCAAGACAAGGGAGGCCACCCGGAGCTTCGACAAGCTAACTATGGTCTATGTTTTCATAACTGAAAACTATAAGGCCGATCAGCTGGCCAGAGCAATGGCGGCCAAAAATCTAGAACAATACTCGAGGGATATGAGGGAGCTCCTGAACGCTCCCAATATAGAGAAACAGAAGGCAATGTAGATCTTCAGGATGAAAAATTGGATGACACCCTACCTGAAGTATCTAGCGGACGAAACACTGCCAGAAGACGCAGAGGAGATCAGGCGAATTAAGAAAACGGCCGGCTGGTACACTGTAGTCGACGTGCGGTTGTATCGCCGTGGCTACTCGACTCCGTACCTCCGGTGCCTAACCCATGAAGAGGCTGACTACGCTTTGGGAGAAGTGCACCTTGGGATTTACGGATCGCACGTCAGCGGTAAAAACCTAACATTCAAGATCATGCGGCAATGCTACTATGGTCCTCGATGAAAAAAGGATGCACTCGAGTTTGTAAAGAAGTGAGAAAGTTGCCAGCTTCATGGCAACCTTCACCACCAGCCGTCCGCCGAGCTGAAATCCCTTCAGGCGCCGTGGCCCTTCGCGCAATGGGGGCTCAACATTCTCGGTCCATTTTCCATCGCAATTGGCTAAAGAAATTTTATCATAGTAGGCATCGACTACTTCGCAAAGTGGGTCGAGGCCGTCCCGCTAGCTAGGATCACAGAACACAACGCTCTTGAGTTTGTTTGCCAAAATATCATCAATAGATTTGGCGTTCCAGAAGTCGTAGTGACTGACAACGAGACTCAATTTTTGGGAAAATATTTCACCAAGTATTGCACCAGCTTTGAGATTAGCCTGGTCCACACTTCAGTGGTATTCCCCCAAGTAAATGGACAGGTGGAGGTCACAAACCGAACGCTACTCCACGGGCTTAAGACCAAGCTGGAGGACGTAGGGGGCTCCTAGGTAGATGAGCTCCTCTCAGTCCTCTAGTCTTTCCGGAGAACTCTAATGGAACCATTGCGTGAGACACCATTCAGCCTTTGCTACGGGACTGAAGCGGTGATTTCAGTCGAAATCGGGCCTCCAAGTCTTAGGATGGAATCTTTTGATCCACAGGGTAGCTTCTAGAAAATCCATGAACACCTAGATTTGCTAGAAGAAGGTCGCGATGCCGCCAGAATGCGGATAGCGACCTACCAATACCGAATCGCCCGCTACTACAATAAAAAGGTAAAAGTGCACCAGCTCAATGTCGGAGATTTGGTCTTGCGAAACATCAAGGCCACGGGCAAGATGGTCGGCCGGAATAAGCTCTCCCCGAATTGAGAAGAGCCTTTTCTAGTCTCTGCCATCCTGCAAAATGGGGCATACAAGCTCCGAAATCAGGACGAAAAGTTGGTCCCACAGACGTGAAACGCGATCCACCTCAAACGCTACTTCCAATAAGGACCCAGGTAGGTAGTCTGTAATTCTTGTTGCAGGTTTAAATGGCCTAGACTGCCCCTAAGTCGGGAGTATATTTTTCCTCTCGTATCTAAACCCTGGTCATCCAAGTTGTTCATAAGTGGTCGTATCTAAACCCTGGTCATCCAGGCGGCTCATGAGTGGTCGTACCTAAAACCTGGTCATCCAAGTGGCCCGTAAATAGTCGTATATGAACTTCGATCATCCGAGCGGCATGTAACTAGTCGAACTTAAACCCTGGTCATTCAAGCGGCCCATGAGTGGTCGTATCTAAACCTTGGTCATCCAAATGGCCCATTAGCAGTCAAAAATCTTAGGAGGCTAGCGCGGCACACGCGACAACCTCATTCGCAAAGAGATAACGTGATCAGTCAACAATGGTCGATAGGAGCAAAGCGCTCCACCAAAGCTGGCCGCCCAAGTCTGAACTTGGGCAGCGCCACCAAGCTTTACTCGCAGGCAAATATTAGGCCGGCTTAACACAAATGATAGCCTAGAGAACGCACCCAAGGACTCCACTCCTTTGGAAACGCCATGAATGCCTAAAATAAGGCAGGCGGCCAACTCACAGGGAGCCCACCAAGTTGGTCGCCCAAAATAGCGAATGAACAAAATACAAGCAAAAGGCAACTGTAAAAAGCAAAAACATGCGACATGCACAAAGGTTCTCATATTGTTACTTATGGTGAAGTACATTTATATAACTGTACCAATAAAAAACACTACAATCACCAAAAATTAAGGGGGCGGTGGTGGCCCCTGTCTATCCCGTGGCTCCCCCACGAGGCTCTCGCGACGCTGTACTGACCGGTTTGACAGGTTGATGAGATCCACGAGAAAGTCAGGATCAACCAGCCGCACAATACGCCGATTGATGTTGATCCCTTCCCACAACCGCGACAGTATCATGTCCACGACTTCATGAGGGCGAATGCAAAGGCTTAGATCATTCTCCAGGGTGGCCATCTGCCCTGAGAGCTGATCGAGGCACCTCTTAACCCGCTCATTTTCCTCCTTCAGACGAGTGTTTTCCTCCTTCAGGCTCTCGTTCTCCGCCTCCATACAAACTTCAGGGTAGCCACATCCTCCCGATGCTCCGCCCCCAGAGCCTCCAGCTTTGAATTAAGCCAGGCGATCTCTGTGTCCCTATTGGAGATCACCCAATCTCTCTGCCTAAGCGCCTTGGCGACTGCACCTGTGACCTTATCAGCCTGCACAAAAAAAAGGTCAGGAAAGACAAACTTAAAGACAAGGCAGGTAACATAAATTATACCTACCAAATTCTTTGTGCTGGCCTGTCTGGTCTTGCGTGCAAACTTGGCGGTAGGGGCGGTGAGCTAGGAGTACTCATGGGCAGGGTTGGCAGCGACCTCTGACAAGAGCTCCGCCGGCAACTCCTCAGAAATATCCTTCATCCTGGCTGGCTCGTCGGGAACGGGGGGAGACTCCAAAACCATCTCTTGCTGCTCAGTTTGCAGTCCCACAGCAGGAGATTCAATGGATAACTCCTTCGGCCCAAGTGCCCCAATAGTCGGCTCAAGGGTCATCTCTGCCGGCCTAGGTAGAGGATTAGACGACAACATCGACAATCGCCTTGGCACTCAACATGGCGTTGTAGGCCTCTAAAGCCAGTTCCGTTTCAATCCCGGAGTCGGTGCCTACACCCGCAAAGCGCCCGGTGGAGAGGTAGTCTGGCCCGGAGGATGACGAAGAATGCGCCACCGAGGCTGCCCTCTTTTGCCTTAGACTAGAGGGACTGGTATCGGACGAACGAGGACCAATAAGAAAGGCCTTTTACCTCTTCTTCGCCTGCAGGACATCTAACGGTAGGACCCTGAATTTCTGGACGGGAGAGGGAGGCCCCCCACTTGACTTTCTTGGCCTCGACACGGGGGACCAAGTGGTCTCTCCAAAAATTTTCAATGTGATCCTCGATAAGTTTGATCAACCAAGACAAGGACGCCGTCTCAGCCTCAGAAGGTGCCCCGTATACACATTCGGCACCTAGCCCTACTCCCTGGCTAAGGGCTAGGACTCACCCACGCTAATGAAGAAAAATTGGTTCTTCTAGTTCTTTTGAGAGTCGTATATAACGGTACTTACCCTAAGACTGCCGCGTGGGGATTGAGAAATCCACTCTGCTCCCTAGTTAAGCTTAAAGAGCCCTCTAACCATCGACATCGTCAGTAGCATCGAGTGCTGACGGTGGAATATGCAGAAGGGGAATATGCAGAAGGAGCACAGATATCGGATGGCGATGGCGTGGAACTTGCGATGGGGACTCGAAACGCCTGAAAGATCAACAGTAACTTGTCTGAAATCGGAAGACGGAGCCCACTCCTCAAATAGGACTCGTATATGGTCACAAAGCCCGCAGGTGGCCAGAAAACCCTGTCGTCCTTCCCAAGAATACGGAAGGCGATCTCCTTTGGGATATTATACTCTACGTACAATACCTTCACATCGTTCTCTCTAAGGATGAAAGCGATATCGATGACAGAGGCCATGGTCAGAAAATTGATTAGGGTTTTCTCTTTCGCTCCTACGGGTTAAGGAAGACGAAAAAATAAAAGAAAGCATGGGAAAATTCAAAGTGAAATGGACGGACAATTTAAAGGCCAGTGTGAACACAAAACCGCTTCGAAAGCATGCGCCATCATTACTGCCACGTGTCGCTTCCCAAAAGGGAGCTGTCGAATCAGATCATCTGACTCATTAAATACCGGGATCCTGAATACACCGCAAGAAAACACATAGCACACTTTTTCTGACAAGACGGCTAATAGTCAACAGTTTCTTATCCAAGTTGCCTAAAAGTTTCCCAAAACGGTCAACAAATCCGGCTAACACTTCCTTATCCAAGTTGCTCGAAAGTTTTTCAAAACGGTCAACAAATTTGATCAACGCTTCCTTCTCCAAATTGCCCGAAAGTTTTTCAAAATGGTCAACAATCCGGTCAACACTTCCTTCTCCAAGTTGCTCGAAAGTTTTCCAAAACGGTCAACAATCTGGTCAACACTTCCTTCTCCAAGTTGCCCGAAAGTTTTCCAAAATGGTCAGCAATCCGGTCAACACTTCCTTCTCCAAGTTACCTGAAAGTTTCCTAAAATGGTCAGTAATCCAGTCAACACTTCCTTCTCTAAGTTGCCCAAAAGTTTTCCAAAACAGTCAACAAATCCGGTCAATATTTTGGAAGTATCAAGGCTCAACTTCAGACGATCAACAACTCCATCACCATCAGTAAACGACAGACGCATCCCATCATGAATATGTCGGAGGCCAGAATCTAGACCACTGGCATAGGGGGCTAGTGATGGATAAGCCTATAGCGGGTTGGTCCAATAAGAAAAACGGCCCAAACTCTAAGAAAGCTCAGATGTGTGTTTGGACTGTCAACGCTAGCGTTGATCGTGTAAAAGGCCAACTAGGCGGCCAACGCGCTCCCTTAAGACGGTCAACATCTTTGTTGACCGGGAGTACTGTAGCAAGCAGACCGTGAAGAGGTAAAAACCTTATTTGGGACAGGTCCAGTTTGGCCCACGTTTTCGTACACAACAAGTAACGGTCCATTTCCCTGATTTCTCGCATTCCTTGAAGATAATCTGCACTAAAGAGGGTATCAACAGATTCAACACCCTTTCCATGAGGAAGGCACCAGATTCTCTCTTCCTGTCTACAATGGACTCTAACGGTAACAGAAGTGTAGAAGGAAGGCAAATAATTTGGAGAACCGTTACCCGTCTAGAAAGGAAACGATCCCAACAGAATGCACAAATCAAGCCTTCCTGCTCAATGAAGGCCGCCCAACACAATGCAGGAATCGCGCCTTCTTGGCCAAGAAAGTCGCCCTGCCCACACCATTTATATAACC
>JAOVVI020007688.1:0-14701 GCA_028571085.2 Nepenthes alata
TAAAAAATAAAAGAAATACACATGAAATTTAACGTGGAAAGACCCTTCTTAACTAAAAAAATTACCAAAGAATACACTATAAAGAATGATTGTTTATAAGAATGTCAGCTGCACAAAGTTCAAACAAAAGAAAATAATTACTAAATGTATATCACACAGTCTCTCTCTAAAAGTATTTTTTACTCTATCTTTACAACAAGACTTGCCAACATCTCTCTCAAAACTCTTGCCCAAGTGATTTCTCACGCCACAACACGCACCACTTCACTGTTTAGCTTTCTCGGCTAAAGACAAGTAAGGACATAAGTCTTTATATACACAAAGAGCTTAGTGGTCAGCCACAAGCAGGGTGGCAGGGCCATGCCCCCTAGGCCTGCCATAGTAGGCGCACGTCCGACGTGCTAGAATAGCAGGCCTAACACCCTAGAAAGTTGTAGCCGCCTGATCCTCCAATCAGAGTGGGTCAACTGTCCACCTGTAAAACGCTACAACAGCAGGCCTACAGGAGAGAGAGAGTTAACACCTAAATTCCCGGAGTCATCATCCATATCCTCAGTAACCTCTCAGACATGACGCCTCCATCAAGTCCTCGTCCGTCTTGACATACTTCTCGAACCACTTAAGAAAGTTCGCGTCCTTTTCCTCTTGAGTCTGCGGATATAAGTACCAGAGGGAGTGACCCCAACAAACTTTTCCTGAGTGGGAGTAAAGTTAGTTAGACCGGTAATATCACAACAAGCTTTTATCTTTTCCTTTGGCAAAAATTTGGTCAACAAGTCCGAGCCATTGTCATCCGAGCGGACCTTTCTAATTGATAACTGCCCATCATCAAAAATATCTCTCACCCAACAATATCGCATTTTAATGTACTTAAACCTGGAATGAAATGATAAATTTTTACACAAGTGAATGGCGCTTTGACTATCACAAAGGACCTCGTACGTCTCTTACCTTAGACCCAACTCTTGGATGAACCTCTTCATCAAAAGTATTTCTTTGCAGGCCTTGATCACGACAATGAACTCTACTCACGTAGTTGAGAGAGCAACGTATTTCTACAACTTGGATTGCCAGGAGACCACCGCTCCCATAAATTTTACCAAGTATCCGGACGTTGATTTCCAAGAATCAACGTCTCCGGCCATATCGGCGTCTGTGTACCCAAACAGCTGAAGCTTCTCTCCTCCAAACTGTAAACCCATCTTGGAGGTCCCACGGAGATATCTGAAAATCTACTTTACCACAGACCAATGCTCCATCCCTAGGTTTGAGAGAAATTGACTCACCAGACAAATCGAATGAGTAATGTCCAGCCGTAAACATTAGACTACCAACAGACAAAGAGTAAGGAATCTTACTCATGCGCGCCTTCTCAGTATCCGAGGATAGACACTGCTGCTTGCTCAGCCTAAAATGGTTGGCCATATGGGTACTGACAAGCTTGGAGCTTTCCATGTTGAATCGCTGAAGCACCTTTTTAACATAATCTTCCTAGAACAGCTAGAGCTTCTTGTCCCATCGGTCGTGAAATATTCTAATTTTCAGAATCTGCTTCGTCGGTCTAAGGTTTTTTATGGCAAAAGACTACCCCAGTTGCTTTTTCAGCTCCTTGATCCGAGCACAATTCTGTCCGACAATTAGCATGTCGTCCATATAAAGAAGGAGGATGATGAAGTCATTTTTTTAAAAATCTCTGGACAAAGATAAAGTGGTCGAAAGTAGTCCTATGGTATCCTCGTCCGACCATAACATACTCAAACTTTCGGTACCACTGTCTCGGAGCTTATTTCTACTCGTACAAGCTCTTCTTCAAACGACAGATAAGTCATTCATTCCCCTTGACTTTAAAATTATTTGGTTACTCCATGTAGATCTCTTCCTCTTAATCTCCATGGAGAAAAGCTATCCGGACATCCAGTTGCTCAATCTCAAGATCCAAAGCCGCTGCTAGTTTAAACACTACACGGACCGAGGATATCTTTACAATAGGTGTAAAAATTTTATCAAAGTCAACGCCCTTACGTTGACTGAAGCCCTTCACCACAAGCCTGCCTTGTGTCTTAGCTTGCACGCATCCTCGGCCGTCTTCATCCGGAAGACTCATTTGTTCTTCAGGGCCTTCTTCCCATTGGATAGCTTAACCGGCTAAAAGGTATGGTTCTCATGAAGAGAGGCCATTTGTTTTATGGCCTCAAACCATTTATCCTTCTGAGCATTACACATGGCTTTGCCAAAATTTTTAGGTTCTCCAGCATCAGTGAGGAAGACGTACTCACTTGCTGGAAGGCGGACGGACGGACGTCTTTCCCTAGACGACAGTCTCACAAGGGCCACCTTGGCCTGTTGAGGCGCCAAATCTGTAATCTGATCTTCCTGAGGAACTGGAGTTGCCTCATCATGGTTGCCAGCCACTCTTGGTCCACTGACATCGGACACAAGAGGCACTGGATGGATAACATCAACATCAACTCTGTCCGTTCGAAGAGTATTGGGTTGAGACTTCTTCTCCTTTCCAATGTCCTCGATGGTCTCGTCCTCAACAAAGATCACATCATAGGATCAGACCAGCTTCTTTTCCTTTAGGTCATAGAAACTATACCCAAGTTCATCCTCTCCATAGCTCAGAAAGGACATTACTTTGTCTTTGGCTTCAACTTGATCCTCTCATCTCTCGAAATATGAACAAAGGCCTTGCAGCCAAAAGTTTAAAGATGGTTAAAATTTGGTTCCTTTCTTATCCAAATCTTCTCTGAAACTTTCCCGTCAAAGGCTTACTGGGCGATCGGTTGATCACGTGGGCGGCCGCCTTCAAGGCCTCGGCCTAAAAGGATCATAGAAGCCTAGTCTCGGACAACATGCACCTGACCCTTTCCATCAAGGTACGATTCATCCTCTCAGCCACACCATTCAATTGTGACATCATTTGATGTTTGATACCGTGAGCTCTGCAATAAGTATAAAATGTCCCAATATACTCTCCACCATTGTCGCTCTGGATGTCCTTCAACTTCCTCCCGATCTCACGCTCAATGAGGACATAAAACTGCTCAAAAATTCTTGCGACCTGATCATTGGTCTTCAATGGGAACACCCACAGCTTCCTCGAGCAATCGTCAATGAAGGAGATAAAGTACTGTGCTCCTCCAAAAGACCTTTCTAGGAGGGGACGACACACATCTGTGTATACAAGCTCTAGGACCTCAGACCTCCTCGAAGATGTGTCTCATTGAAAGGAGACTCTCCATTGCTTCCCCGCCATGCAGTGAGGGAAAGCTCTCGGCCTGTCTCTATCCATCTCTAGGATGAGACCCTTCTTTACCAGATGACTTATGCCCTACTCACTCATGTGTCCAAGCATTTTATGCCACAGGCTTAAGGACTCCACATATCTTGTGGCATTCACCTCTACCATCTTGGCCTTGGCTTTCAGCGCATAAAGGCCTGAGGCATTTTCTCCTCAGAAAACTACCAAGGAACCCTTGGTCAGCTTGAAACCGCAGTCACAAAAGACGCTGTAGTACCCTTCATCATCAAGCCGTCATATTGATATGATATTCATACGAATATCAGGGATATGTCGGATGTCCCTCAAAATCAGTCGGGCTCCACTGTTTGTTAGCAAGGAGACGTCGCCTCGTCCAATGATCTTGGATGTCTCTATGTTTCCCATCTACAACACTCCTGGGGCACTCGAAGTGTAAGTAGAGAACAGCTTTCTTCTGAATGTGACGTGGATGGATGCGTCAGAATCTACCACCCAGTTAGAGGCCTGCTTGGCCACACTCACAGTCTTCAGACTCGCAAGCCAAAAAGAGGTCACCTTCTGTAACAACAAAGACCAAGGACTCTTCCTTGCCACGTCTTTTTCTCCTTTTTTTTAACATTTTCACGCTTTTACTTATAATAAAATCTCTTGATGTGGCCCTTCTTACCACAATGGTGACACTCCATATTCTGGTGTCGAGAATATGACTTACTTTGCCATTTATCTTCAGACTTTGGGCCACGTCTTTGGCTCCATCCCCTAGATTCAGTGACAAGGACCTCAGAGTGCTGAGAGGTGGACGTACCCTTAGACCGTCGTCTCATTTCCTCATTTAGCGCAACTCCTTTGGCCATTTTTAAAGTCATCACGCTGTCTAGAGCTGTATTGACAATGGTGATCCTCATGATCTCCCGTGAGTCCGGGAGGGCTGCCAAGAGCTAAAGTCCGAGCACCTCATTCTCAAACTTAATCCCCATGCCATTCAACCGGTCCACATAGCCCTAAAATTTATTCAGGTGGTCAGCGATAGATGAGCCGTCATTGTACCGGATCTACATCAGCCTCATCAAGTGAAAGATTTGGTTATTGCCGGTCTTGGAGGCATAGAGCTTTTGCAGCTTCTCCCAAAGCTCCTTGGCATTGGACTCTCCCCGAACGTGATTGTACACATTGTCGTCCAAAAACTGCCGTATGAACCCACACACTTGCTTGTGCTCCAGCGTCCACTCCTCGTCCTTTTTGCCGCCGGCTTTTGTGTGGTAAAAACGGGATTGTGCATGAACTTCAGAAAGAGCAAGTCTGACATCTTGCTCTGCCAAGTGTCAAAGTTGGTTCTATTTAAGCAAGTCATTTTACTTCCAACCTCCATAGCAGCCTGCAACAAGGTCATTGTTCAAAGAACCAAAATCTCTGATACCACTTGTTGGCGCAAAACGGAAGACACGGTGACCGGACGGACGGATCACTCGGACAGCAACAGAGTAGAGCTCTCGGTCGGACAGCCAAAAGTAGAGATAGAAAAATGAGAGAAACACACACGAGATTTAACGTGGAAAGATCCTTCTTAACTAAGGGAAAAATAACCAAAGAATATACTATAAAGAATGATTGTTTACAAGAATGTTAGCTACACCAAGTCCAAACAAAAGAAAACAATCACAAAGTGTATATCATAAAATCTCTCTCTAAAAGTATCTCTCACTCTATCTTTACAGGAAAGCTTGCCCACAGCTCTCTCAAAGTTCATGCCCAAGTGATTTCTTTCCGTTTTACCAGCACACGAGACAAGTAAGGGCACAAGCCTTTATATAAACAAAGGGCCTAGTAGTCAGCCAGCCACCCTACTGCCAGTAGGGTGACAGGACCACACCCCCTAGGCTTGCCATGGCAGGCGCACGCCCGGCGTGCCAGAATGGCAGGCCTGACACCCTAGTAAGTTATAGCCACCTGATCCTCCAATTAGAGTGGGTCAACTGTCTACATGTAAAACACGGCTACAGCAGGCCTACGGGAGAGAAAGAGTCAACGCCTAGATTCCTGGAGTCTTCGTCCATGTCCTCAACAACCTCTCGGACATGACGTCTCCAACGAGTCATCGTCCGTCTTGACAGGCTTCTCGGACCACTCAAGAAAGTCCACGTCATTTTCCTCTTGAGTTCGCGGACATAAGTGCACGAGGGAGTGACCCCAACACCAACATTCTCTCTTGATTGAGTATGAGAAACAAAAATAAATAAATACAACTGAGCATACAAGTTACATAAAAACATTTTACGTGGAAACACTTCTTAATTAAAGAAAAATCACAAAAACTTCTTGCGAAACAATCTCTACTTTAATAGGATTTAGTTATAAATAACCTCCTTTGAGTAAACCCTTTTACAATCACAACACGTGTGAAGAGCCGCTTAATATTGACCAAACCCAATCAGCAATTGAATAAGAAAATATAACAAAAAAATAAATAATTAACAGGTAAAACATTCTACCGCCAAAGCGAGAACAACATATCTGAATTTGATGAAAGGCGGAACTCGAATTAGACCTCAAATGTGTGCCCAAATCCCTCCTCTTTTCTCCCTTCTATCTCATAAACTCGACGTTTATTTCTATCAAATTGCTCTTAGAAATAATCATAAAATCATAACAAGACACTTTATATCAGTGTTTAGCACATGTGCACCCTTTGTGCGTGTATCAAGCGAAGGCCCTTCCTAGGATTTGTTCAAACAAAATAATGCGCAAAATACTCTGACAGCTCTCAAAGTGAAAACCGCACTTCCAACTAATGTGGAATTCATAATATAAGTGACCCAATATTTGAAAATTCATTTATGTTATAATTATTTTGTAGGTGTTCCCGAATGCGCAATAAATATGGATAGAATATGTTTACGCATTTGGATGTTAATTGAAAGTAATGAAATTTTATTAGATTTGAAAGCAATTAGATTATGTTCAGTTGAATTTTAAACACTCAATAGTAAAGCAGCAATTTGTAATAATATCATGAAATTACATTATGCCGTGGTCAAACTTCAGAAGTCACTTTATTTTCTTGGATCAGGATGAGTGACAGGGCATTTTGTGATATAAACAAATCAAGTTTTCTCATAATTCTAAATCCAAATCCATACTTCAAGCATGATGAGGAAATTGTAAAATTAATGACTCAAGTTGACTGAGTGCGTGTTTTTCTTTCAGCTTGCAATTACAACAGGAATGATGTTGATGTATCTGTTTGGGATTTTCCTCAACTGGAGGTTACTTGCTGCTATTGGTAAATCCTCTTTCAAAATTTTGTTTAATTTTTTTCATCTTTTAATGGGAATTTCTTCAAGGTGAGTAGACCACTAATGTATTCCATTAATTACCTAGTGTGCTCATCTTGGTTGGGTGGAGAATTCTCACAGCTCGTACTTTCTTTAACATGGATGAAAAATATTAGTATTAATGTCAATTACTATTATCTCAATATTAAAAATATTATATGATACGTATTAGTATCAGATGAATCAAAAAATAATAATTTACGAATTAGAACTTGGGAAGAATATTGATTAATATATCACCGATACAAGAATATATCATGGTTTTATTGCGGTGTCAGGAACTATTTGCATCAAGGATTTGATATTGATACATATTAGTAGATTTTCTTTTTGTCCTATGGGTTATTCATGGACGAATTTGTTCCTTTCTGCGTATCCTATCAGCATTTTGTGGGACTCTTAAGGTAATAATTCTCTTCCACTGCAGGAATCATGCCATGTTTACTCCTGATACCTGGTTTATTTTTTATACCTGAATCTCCTCGATGGCTGGTAAATGCCACAAAACGAGTATTACCGACATATGCTTCTAACTATTAGCAGACTTAGCACATTTCGTCCCTTCTTTTCGATGCCATATTTAGGCCAAAATGGGGATGATGCAAGATTTCGAAGCATCTTTACAAGTTTTACGAGGATTCGACACTGATATTTCTGTTGAAGTGACTGAAATAAAAGTATGTAGTTTAAACTGCTTCAATATGCATAAAACTGAAAATGTGAACTCTCTTTTTTGTTAAGATACAGCTTATCTTAAGAAAAAAAATATGTTTTACAGTTAACAGTATGCCAGCTAAGGATACTTTTTGCCCTTGTTAATGTGTATATCTATTTGTTGTAAGATTTTTATAAGATTTAAATCTTTGTGAATAGTCAAAATTATCACGTTATTTTATAATTTTATAATACGGAAGAAAACATTAATGTTATATCCAAATCCATGCAGTGTGTTCAATAATATATCCGAATCGATTTTTCTTCATTTACCTTATTTCTTTTCCTTCATGAAAGGCCACAGGATTTTGTACATGGAGTTAAATTGTGTATGGTTTTTTCGGAGGGCTTTTTAAATTCAAAGATAATGGGAAGTTAAAAGACTTCTTCCAATTCCAATCTAGGACTGCCCCACAACGTCAAGAAAGCCGTCACTAGTTAAACTCCACTAACGATAAGTAATTGTGTTATTTATAGAATAAAAAGAAAACTGATTCTTTAATTGTAAAATTGATATTTTTTCTATCAAAGGTTAGGCTAATTAAAAAAATAATTCATCTGATAAAATATGATAAAACTGTACGAGATTATAATTTTTAATTATTTTAATAAATTATTAAATAGGAGTTATATCGTACAGGGTAATTCTTACATATATGTATCTATGTAACTTGATCTTTTACAGAAATCTGTAGCATCATCAAGTAACAGAGCAACAATCCGCTTTGCAGACCTCGGACGGAAAAGATACTGGTTTCCTTTAATGGTAGAATGGTTTGTTTATGAATTTTATATTTACAATGTTCCTCTTTTTTTAACCTTTTAAAAGATAATATCCTGCGGTCTCTCTCTTCTCTCGTACGAATGTTCATGTAATGCAGCTAGGGGTTGGATTACTTGCGCTTCAGCAGCTCACTGGTATTAATGGTGTTCTATTCTATGCCAGTAACATATTTGAAAGTGCAGGTCAAAAGCCCTCTTTTTTCTGATTTTAGAGATAGATGGAGAAATTTCTTAGACAATTATGTTTGACTTTATATTTACATGGCTTACTGTCTCCGGCGTCCTTGCTGGATCTGGACACCTAGGGACCACCGATGTAAATATCGGTTAATATATATTAGTATTGAGACACTGATAATATAATACCACTATAATATCATAGTTTATGCCCTACTGGTGATATATTATAATATATCGACTGATATGACTTGATTTTTTTAACATATTCGATACCAATATGTATTATTTTATATATCCAATACTTATACGGCCGCAACTAATATCGGCTTGATTTTTTATCCATGCTGGGGATCGAACGGTTGATACTTGTAAGACACCATTATGTAAAGAATGATGTTAGAAAGGCACCCTTTTGGACACTCTGGGGACATCATCAAATGTGGTTTTGTTATTATCCTCTCAAATATTAGGCTTTTTTATTCTCTTATTGATTAAGATCTATCATTATAATATAAGAGGTTAATATTAAAATAACATATTACAAAATTATCTCATTTGTATACTCCCTCCCTTTCAGAATATCTCAACTATCGGTAAGATGAAAAGGCCTAATGTTCAAGAGGATTATCATAAAATATACTTGGTTGATGTGATAGTCTATCTATCCATGTATACTAATAGACCAAATAACAATAGATGGATAGATAGCTGACCCATTACCTAAAGCAATCCCTAAAACATTGCTTTTATTAAAATTAGGGATAGCTCGGTTAACAGACTTTATTTTTGATTAAGTGTGCACAAAGAGGAAGTTTTACATTTTGCGTAGTTCATCCCTAAGAAAGGTTGGGAAAGGAAAATGGGCATTGATGCAGTGCTTAGAGAAATTAGATTGCCAGAGCAATAAGATGCTGTCTTAGCTGAAAATATCTGCATTTGATCATCCTTTTTATGGCATAATCTGTATTTGTTAGTGATTCAAGGAATTATCAATAGTAAAAGAATAAACAATCCCACAATAAAATATCAAATTTATGTGAAAGCCACCGGTAAATGAGAAGTTTCACTATCTTTAGAAATTCGGTTACAAAAGAGGACTATAATTGCATTTCGAAAGATTTAGCGAAACCTTAAAGTACAATGCCAAACTTATTAAAAAGAAATGATGGACTTAACTTGTTAACAAGTCCATACAACCATTAATCTCTGTTTAGTATCCACGTCAAATCGCACCATAAATTTTTTAGATTGAGTCTTTAAATGGGCCAACTCACACAAATTGAATTTGAGTTACACTTAAGAATATTATACATATTTTCACGTGTGAACTCTCACATCTTAATAGATCCAACAGCTATTCAAATTCTGGTTCTCCTATCTCTAAGTTGCTAAAAATGTGGATGTGCACAATTTCTATTTATCAGATTGATTTCAGTGATTTAGTATATATCTAATCTGAACAGGAATTTCAGCTGGTAATGTTGCTACATTTAGCCTTGGTGCTATTCAAGTAAGAAAAATGTCATTACATTAACAATATGAAACTAGATAAGGGATCCTTATCATCTTCATAAGAGCATTTTTTGCAGGTAGTTGCTACTGGAGCTGCTACTTGGCTGATGGACAAGGCTGGAAGAAGGGTTCTTCTGATAGTAAGTTTAATCATTATTGATTTAGAGTTGTGTTAGGAGGACGCCATTTAACTTTCTTCTGAATAACCTTAATAATATAACGTCTTACCCATCTATACATACAAATGGACTACGTTAATAATAGATAGATGGAAAAATTATTAGAGATTTTCAATTTTGTAAATATTGTTAAATCTCATGTGAGATTGGCACTTAGACACGTCGCTATGTCACGTGTCAATGACGGATTAATGTGATTAGTAATTGTTAGATAATATTATTTTCGTTGAAGGTCTTTCATTAAAGTAGAATATAGTCAAATAAGGCTTCATTATAGTCCCGATACAATTTGTATGAGTTCATTTATACTTGTGAGGGGCGAATAATGTCTTAAAGAAAGTGATATTTATAATACCACTTAAAAATCTAACATTAATTCGTTCTTTGATTCACTAAATAATTTTCAAACGCCCTAATTTTTCTAACATAAATGCCACTGTCACTGAGAGGTTTTTCTACGGTGTCTAAAATGGATCTTTTGAACAAGAAAATAAAGGGAATTTTACTTGTTGAATCTCTTGGAATAGGTGTCCTCGTCTGGAATGACTGCTAGCCTCCTCCTCGTTGCAATTTCTTTCTATGTGGAGGTGAGTCATGCTATCAAGTTCTCTTCGTTCCTTCTAATGATCTCTCGGTTACTGCTTTTCATGCAAAAACACATTCATATGCACACATTGTAAATCTTTGTGAATCTGACAGAAGATCAAACATAATACTTCATGTTTATCAAAGACTAGACATAGATTAGTGTTATGATCTTGACTTGCCATATTCTTCAATTTTGTGTGAGAAACCGATAAATAAAGTATCTAAGTCGATGAGCATGTAGAGAAATCCTTAAGAACGTGGAGATATTGTTCTCCTTTTCTATGCAAGTTTTACGATGAAGTTGCTCTCTCTTCCAGATAGCTATTCAGTTACAACCGCTTAAATAATGGGGCTGGTAATCCTTTTATAGAGCTAAAAGATCAGTTTCCAAATCGTTTAATGGGATCGCTTTCCAGTAAAGAATACACCCGAATAAAAAAATTATAAAATTTAATAAGATGAAATCAATCTATAAGTCGTTAAATTATCATATTATTTTAAAATATAAAATATGAAATTAAGTATTGTAATATATCTAAATACATTCTTAGTATTCTTTTCTCAAAGAATATAGAATCAGTTTCTCGCCCTTCATCCTTATCTCCCTATTTATATGAGAGTTATTAAGCAAAACTTCCTTATAATTTGATATTTGAACTTGAAAATTGTCTCTCATATTAGCCAAAATAATCACCTCCTTTATTCACACAATTATAATAGATAATTCTCTTATTTATAAGATAAAAAATAATTAATTTCTTAATTATATAAATGTTCTTTTTATCAATGATCAGGGCTGATTAAAAAACTTTTTTAATAAAATATAATAAAATTATATGATGTCATAATCTTTAATTATTTTAATAAAAAACTAATTATGTGTTACATTATGTGGAATAATTCTAGTGAAATAACTTCTCCAATGAAGTTTAGAATGCTAAATTAATTAACCATATAAAATTATAACCTTTGTCTAATCTTAATATTAAATATAGGCCGTGTTAGTAAGATATTTTCTTATGCTATGTCTATGCACACACTCGGAAAAGAATGCTATGCGACGATGTGATTTATTAGCGACAAAGCAGCCACACCTTGCCAGCATGAATCTGTATTTCTCTTAATTTATGATAGGTTAATATCTGTTCTTCTGACAGAGCGCAGTATCTGAAGATTCGAGCTTGTATGGCACGATGGCGATAGGCTCTCTAATAGGACTTGTGGTATGCTTCTGTACGGTCCTCTCTCTTTCTTCCACCATTGTTCAAGTTGTTTAGCTGCATCTTCATATGGCAGGCTATGGTGGCTTTCTTTTCTCTGGGAGTGGGGCCAATTCCTTGGCTTATAATGTCCGAGGTATGCCAAATTAACCCGAATTCTATGCTCTTAATGTCAATAAGAGAACATTTGATGCTATCATATCATTTTTTTATGAGCCTAATAGTCTTAATTTTAGGATTTTGATTATCATGTTTTTGGGTACTTATTGATTATGAATATTTGATTGGAGTTGGATAGTATGTAGCGCTTGGATTGCGGCAAATAAATTTATTCTTATTTCAATGAACCAAAGCTAATTTTCTGTCCTCTTAACAAAAGAAACATAAGCACCATAGTTTCTACTTCAAAATAGGTGGCATAAAAACCAGTTTCTTAAGCACCATAGTACCGCTCTTTCTATCAAAGAAGGTCTAGATGGGTGTGTTTTTAAGCTGTTAGAATATCTTATATATGTATATTTTAAAACTAGAAAAATAAATAATTTGAAGGACGCTCAAGTATTAATGAAGAATAGTTTACTATGTTCGTCTAAAGAGTAGCATCCAGTTCCCATGCTTAATGCAAACCTCTCTAGCTTATAAGCATATTTTGTTCGAAACGCTAGTGTCTAATACACTTTTGTTTGGCATATGAGTGTATTTTGTCTAAAACACCCGTGCTTCGTGCACACCTATGTAGTGTGTAAGTATAGTTTCTTTAGAGTTTGTACTTGATAGACACCTATGTTGTGTATATGTGCAGCTGGCCCAAAATACTTGTACCTGAGAGACGCTTATATTGCGCATGAGTGTCGTTATTATAGAATATCCACACCTATGTGGCGCTACGTGTGCCTTCGTGCCTAATCTGCGCCTATGTAGGGTATGAGTGTCAATGCTACCCTTTTTTCAAACATGAGATTTTTAATTTAATTTCAACACATTTTATTAATACCTTTCTTCTTTTCATAAAAGAGGGACAGAAAATTGATTCCAATTCATTTAGTTCTTATTAATTAAAGTAAAAAGAGATCCATTATTAAATAAAACCATAATATTCTCTTTAGATAAAATTATTAAAGGTTTTTCACCCAATATTTTCCTCCATAGTTTATACAATTGTTTCAACCAACGAACCTTCAAAGTATGTTGGTGGCGTGTACATTAGTTTTCAATTGTGTGTGGAGATTTACTAACAAGTGAAACAAATTCAATAAAAAGATCAAAAGTTATTTGATTCTACTATTGTAGGCAAATTTGGGAAATTTCTTGGTAGTGGGTCATTGTCAGGAGTAAATTAATTAAGATTTAGTACATTTTATATTACCCAAATTGTAAATTGACTTTTATATTTTTTGATTTTATTGATTGGAGAAGTCTGCAAGGTTTTATTCAAAAACTGATTAATTTTTGTGGCTTGTTTTCGTCAGTAAAATCTAAACATTATATTTATCTATTAAATTAGATCTAAATTAATGATATTTATTTTTACAAAATTAATTTCTATTTATTTTTAATAGTGAATATATTTTATCTATATTGTATATTTATATATCTTTTATTTCTACTATTTACAAAGGATTCAAACCAATTGTGATTAGGAATCCTCTAGTCATTCAATTGGTATCGAAGACCGACCTTAATCCTTAATCTTAATCTTCTAGATCTATACAGGTTAGTCCTTATTTGCCTATTCTTACTTTAATAGGAATAATTAAGCTTATTAGAATATTCACATGAGCGCATTCTTAAAATCAATAGACGAATGTGTGTGAGGTAGTACTCAATTTGGGTGTGCACCAGCTAAGAGTATCATAAATAGCACCAATGAAACTAAAGCCTTATTGTTATGGATTAAGGAGGAATTGGATGTTTCTAATTGGAATTATAAAGGCTTTCATATTATGTTTATGACTTTTTTTTCGGATGGGTTTATATCAATGTATGAAACCTTAAAAGAAGCATAAAAGATTCTTTAAATAACTCATTAACGTACCGAAATAGTAAAAAAATTCAGTAATATAGATATTTGTAATATCGCAGATTTTTATTTGGATTAATTTAATATTAATTATAATTTTGGCCAAATTGGACGTGACAAAAATTAATTAAATATTAAAAAAATTTGGGATAATATTTGGATCGGTTGGGCTGGCACTCGAGGTGCGCCCGTGTTGCCCAAATATCGATTTGGATTTTGGATTAAAAGAAAAGTTAAAATAAAAAATATATATATACAACAAAAAATAAAAATAAAAAATAAAAATAAAAATAAAAACAGAGATAAGGATTGGGGATCGGGGAGAGAGAGTGAGTTAGGGTTTTGGGTTTGCAACCGCGCGGAGAAGAGAAGAGGAGAAGGAAGAATCGGCGACGACGCAGGTGACCGGCGGCCATGGTGGAGCCCAGACGGTCGACGGGGTGTGAGCCGTCGTTGGCGGCGGCTTGCGGTGTGTCGGTGGCGATATTCGGTGAGAAGCCATCGTGGCGGCCGATGGTGTTGCCGGCAGCAACCGCAGCGGCGGTGTTCGACAGTGATGCAACGGTGGTCGATGGCGGCTGGTGTTGGCTCACCGGCGACTGTGACAGCCGTGGGTGAGCGACGGCGCGTGTGTGGCCGAAGCTGCGAGTGAGAGAGCAGCTGCCCGAGGAGGACGGTAGCGCTACGGCACCGGTGCCAGTTGGGTGGTGCCGGGAAGGCTGGTGACGGCCAAACGGCGGCGCGGTGGTGGAGCGGCGGCAGCGGGGCGGCCGACAACGGCCGGCAGAGGGCCGTGTGCGGAGGAGCGCACGGAGGTGAGAGAGAGGTCGCGGGATAGGAGAGAGAAAGGCTCGATTGGAGCACTTCGGGACATTATTTCTTCAGATCTGTAAAGTATGAAGTTCAGG
>JAOVVI020007689.1:3221-14700 GCA_028571085.2 Nepenthes alata
GATTTTATATAAATAGCTCAGAATAAATGCCAATATTTAAATGATGGCAACCTTATGAAAACCTTAGAATACCAAAGCGTATAATTCTCCCATAAATCATGCAATCTGAAGAATTATATCGAAACTCACAACACTTATAAAACCAAAATATTTTAAAATATAAAATATGATATAGGTCAAATCTCAATAACCAAAAAATTGGCAACTCATATATCGATTAATTAAAAGGCTAGCTTTAAAAAAATAGTTTACTTATATTCGCAACCTTAAATTGATACACTACTATTCAATATTAGTAGGTGAATCATTTACAAATTACACGTTATAGATATAGTCAAACACTATTTTTTTTACCTGTGTATGGTAGGTTTGTTCTTCAAGTGTGCCTATTATACTATGACATGTTCAAACATAAGTCATTAATTTCTTACAATTGTTTTCAAATAATAAACAAAAAAATCTATAATAAATATGCAAAATATTTTACTCTTTAAAAAAGTATAAATTCAGATCATATAATAAAATAAAATCTCTACTAAATGCTTGCATAGAAGTCACATATAAAGTCAAATATATAAATATTTCATGACTTTTCTAAACAATACATTGAAATACAAATATAATTTTATAAAATATTTATTTATTTGGTAAAAATAAATAAAAATTTTAAATATTCGGTAAAATCAAACAAACTGTAAAACATTTGACCTAGTATATAAAAATTATTACATTATAAATATAAATAAAAAATTGAACAATACAACTTCGAAATTTGAACCTTACCCTTCATTTAGGGCCAACATATCATCCCTTGAAACTTATTCATCTAATTAGCCATAGAGTTCCTTTCACTGTATTTTAGTTGTATCAATTTTTTAAGCAAAAACAATATGTAGCCTGTCTTTGATGCATGCATCATTGAAGTTTTCATTGGAAACCTAGACAGTTCATTTGAACCATATAAAATATTTAATAATATACAATGAACAAATAATAATAATTATAAATAATAAAAAATATATAATTTTATATAAAATATCATTTTTAAAATGAGAGAAAAAAAATTATGGGATGATACGTTCGAATATTCCTACTATGTAAAAGTCTAATTATGCAAACCTTAATAAAATATCAGGATTCAACATGTATCAAATAAACTAAGCAAATATGAGTATAAGATCAAAGAGTAGAAATATGACTAGTAAAATGTTCTTTTCAACTCTAAGAATAGTGTACCTAAGGTCGGTGAATACTAAAATACGATTCAAAACTCAATCGAATACTCAAAATTCTCTCTTCTCTATTTCATCATTTTCTCTCTCTTCTTTTTCTCTCAAATATAGTACTTTAGGTTTCAAAGAACAAAATTGGTTAACTTTAAAAATGTGTCAGCGCGTTTTTATACTGTGAGTCATGTTTAAGTGCCGGTCAGATGTGTCTCGAGCGCGGGTGCCACTAGAAATGATACTTTCGGCGTGTCTCGAGTGCGCGATTGCTGGAATCAGCACTTTGGGCATCCCTCGGGCACACCTTGAGCACATGGCTACTGGAATGACGTCTCGGGTGTGAAGCACATGCGAACACTGTAATCCCTCGGACGAACCATCAAACAACACATTGAATGAGTTTGAGTCCATATGGGAGCGACCCATCACCCAACAGTTTATCTATATGATTTGTGCATCTATCTCAATACAAATATGACTATAAATATTGTTATCAACAAATTCTCAAATAAACTCATGAAGTTTGTTGTACTAAAAAGAAACATTTTCTCATTCAGTTTTGGAATCATGTTTTTCAATAGCAAATATCTGCACATGCAATGCTTTTAGAAACAAAAGATAAAAAATACTAGTTTTCTCAAAGCTTTTCATTCTTGTCTCTCATCAAAAGGGTATCTTTTGATTATATCTGTCTAGTAAAGCCTCTGCAAATCCAAGCAGAAAAATCTCTATTTAATAGGGTATCTTTCTATACTTTTGAATTTTATTGAACCCAAAAATGATATATTGGAAAAATCTTTTGAGTCTTTAAAAATAATAGAGAAACTTCTTAGTTATAAATTGGGTATAAAAGAATGGGTGATGCTTGGTTATCTAATGGGTGGTGATGCCAGGTTATTTTTCATCTTGGTTATCCAAAATTGATAATTTGTTCTTTTCAAAAACAAATAATTTTGTTCATCTTACCATCTATAATTCTAACAATGCAAATCACATCCACCCATACTTTAATACAACTTGTTGGTGAGAAAAATAACTCCATTGTTTACTCAAATATGTGAGGAGGTAAATAATAGCACAATAATGACATCATAAGACGCAATAAATGCAAATTCAATAACTCTTAAGATATACCAAACTTGTCACGTAAAAAATCTTCTTAATGGAGTTCCACTATAAATATAATCCGATTATATAGATCACTTGAACTCTCAACTTGAGCATACAACTCTAAACATGAATAGGTAATGCACCTCGTATCATTATCTCATCAACGGCTACATTAATTAAAATTTAAGATCTATATCCAATGAAAGTGAAAAATATACTTGCTACAAATATTCTACACACGATTTAATATAAGATATTAGAAAATCGAAGAAATCTTAAAAAAAAATGTCAACTGAATTTCACAAAGTAGGTTATGAGCTTGACATAGAAGTGATCCACCCTAATAATATTTTTGATAAATGTTTCACTTTTATCATTTTATACATTTCAAAGCGATTGAGGTTATATACCTTATTTTTAGTGTAGAATCTTGTCGTCAAAACCCTAAAATGGTTTATAAACCTACGGGTAGAATTCTTGATAACCCTTTTTCCACTATGAAGTCAAATAAAAACGTGTTGGAACTCCATATTTATTATCGATCTTTGCTAATTTAGAGGAGTTAAATGATTAAGAACCTGGTCTGCACATTAATATCGACATTAGGCAAGTGAACATTGGATTTGGTCAGAAATAGTAAGATTTTGAATAGTTTGTTTTCCAAACTTGAGCATTTACTGATTATCAAAATAGTTAACAATAAAAACCCAACTTTAGCTAACAATCGAGGGCCTAACAAGATGAAGCACCCTTCAGGGGCCGCTTATGCGTCTATCCACTTCAATCTTCGGCAGCAGATGGAATGTACTATTGCCCAATAATCAGCCCTCAATGGAGTCGCACTCCCTCCGCGACACCCACGTAAAGCTCCTCGCCTTCGATCTCCTCTCGCTAACCCGAACTCCATCTCTCTCCTCTTCTTCCTCCGACCCGTTTTCCTTCTCCCGCAAAGGCATCCAAATCTCGCGGGTCGAAGCTCTGGGAGTCGTGGTTACCCGAGAGCTCAAGCCCGACAAATTCCTCAAATTCTCAATTGATGATGGCACTGGATGCATCCAATGTGTTCTCTGGCTCAACCAGCTCAACTCTCCTTATTTCTCTCGGCGTCGCCCATCAGATGTTCGACTAATTGCCCAAATGGCCTTGATATTTTCTGCTCGCGTTCAGCTCGGACTCGTGGTCCGAGTTCGCGGGCGGATTGCGGGTTTTAGGGGTTTGGTTCAAATTACGGTGGAGGATGTTGTGGTTGAGAGAGACCCCAATTCGGAAATCTTGCATTGGTTGGATTGTATGAAGCTAGCGCATCAACATTATGATATTTTGCGTGGCAATTAGATAAGAATTTGTTGGGTTAGCTTGTGTATGCGTTGCTTTTGGTTTGTGCCACGAGAATTCAGAATAGAGCAATGAGAATACTCCACTATGCTTGAGTGATTTTCTTATCAGTTCACCTGCTATGCATTCTCCTTTCAATGGGCCTACAATTGCCAACCTTGCATGGTTTATGAGATTCAAAAGGTATGTTGCATTACTTTTGATATATGCAGTTTAATTTGAATTTCATTTCATATATGCTAATTATTATTAGGCTGTGACTGTATTACTGCATAAATCGTTTAAGAAGCTTTGATTTGTTTTGGTGAGTTTGATCAAGGTTATGTTTGAGTTGCTTCTGTTATTCACTCAATGAGGAAACTTTTAAGGAGACTTCTCGTGTATATTTTATCACGACACAGATTATTCCGTGACTTAAATATCACTTATTTAGATTTTGGAATTGTATCTAACTAGTAGCTCACTCCTTTTTACATTTGACCATAGATTGTCACAAGCCAACTTTGTGGAGGTTTTGAGATGGTTTGTTCCTTTTTTTGCCCCATGTCAGCCACATTGGAACCATAGATTGGAACATTGGAATGGGTGGCATGATTATTGTTCGTCCCACGGTGTGTGTCAATAATATGTTTCGAGAACCCGGATTGATGTACAAATTAGGGAGTCGTATAGTCATACTTGAACGTTTGAACAATAAAATATTCAATTTTCGGAACTCTGAATTTAAATCTTATGCACCGTAACCAAACAAATTAGAGGTAAGAAGAATAAGAAAATCGCTTCTCAGTGTATTATCCGATATTCAAGTCAGTAATCTTTCTATTTGGATGTGAAACATATAAAGAAACGGATGCGAGCATTTAGAGAGAATGAGGATGATTGTTTGTACGAAGGACAATACCCCTTTTTATCCATTTGTCTGATTGAGCAGCTTTTATTTTTGTGTACTCGTTTGACTGAGTGACTTTTGTTTTTTTCTCCTCTCCTCGTCTCCTCTTTTTCGGGAAAGAGAGTTTATTTATAGTAAGAGGCGTTGTTTGATTGGTTGTCACTGGAATCAATACATATGCATGATGCCGTTTTGGATTAGTGGTGAGAAATGCTACTTGCATGTGTAACAGCTGTCTCAATTCAATGGCAAGACCATCTAGTTGCCTACTATTGGATCTACTCAGCCGTACTCTGCATTTGGTCATTAAATAGTTTATTATGATTATTTAATGCTTGACTATTCAGGTCATACCCATTGGTTTATAAGTTTGTGTACTATTACTTGATGGATTTCGTGGTATCTTCTGTTAGACTGTTAGTATTTGGGTCTCTTATCCACTTATGTATTAGACGAGCCCGTTCTTGATCGTACAAATCATATATATATATATATATATATTAAACACAAGTGATTGTTTTTTTTGGAACACTAGTGATTTTGTGAAAATGAATACAAGAGACAGACTTACTTAAAAAATTTAACATAAAATTTTAAATATAAAATAATATCTTTTAAAAAAAATTATTTAGTTAAACTCTTTGTGATGCGTACTTGGATTCGAGTTCGAATAGATTTGGATTCGTCTGGATTGTTTGAACCGGCTCCGTTCACTGAGTGCGAATCCTGCACACCATTAAAACGAATAAGAGGTCAGTGTGTCGGCGGAATGTTGTCCCACCGAAAATACTCCGACGCTCAAGTCAGTAAAGCCTCATAAACCAGGGAAGGTAATGTTGAAAAGCGAGAGAAAGTAAGAGGATTGATCGGTCGGGAGTGTTGGCTTGTCGAGGACGTGAGCGATCGCTTCTTACTCATAGGGAGCGTGAGGAAACGATGTTCCGAAAGCGTGGAAGCTTCCGGAAACGACTCTCGGAAAGCCGATTAGGTCTCCAAAAAGCTGGAGGCCCTTGGTGGGGTTTAGAGGATGAACGCCCGAAAGAGTGGAAGAGTCGATGGGCCTCCGTCCAGTACTCTGTAAGCGCTCGTGAATGTAAGAGTTCTCTCTGTAAGCAAGACTTTGGGTACGTGAGAGTTTGACTGTAAGAGATCGTCTCAGTACGTAAGAGTTTACATGCAAGAGCTTGTCTGTCAATCAGAACGTGTCAGTAAGAACGTTTGAATCAGAACTCGTCGTCTGTAAGCAAGAGCGTGTCGTAAGTCAGAATGCGTAAGCCCGAACCCTTTCCTGAATCAGAATTTTAGGGTTTACTTAAGGTTGACATGGTGATCTCCCTCCTTTGAAGGTGTGATCCCCTGCGTTATTCTTAGTTGGCCTACCTTCCAGAGCCGATACCAGTTGCAAAACGGACCAAGATAGCTTCCTTCCATGTCGGTCAGTGACTTTCCCAATTGCTTACCTTCATTCTGTGTATTTTACCGTTGGAGGGCCCCAATTGGCAGAGAATTGGAAAAATCTGGCGCCTTTCTTATGGAAAGGGCGCTAATTTTGTCAATGTTCATTTTGGGAGCTTGCTGAGATCGTGGAAGATGTTGGGAGAGCCGTTGCTGGCCGTCTGATGGATCGTGGGCTCAAGTGGGTCAGATCCGTAATCGTAAAAAGTTTTTGCTGGGCCTACTGCTATAGTACACCTGGTCAACGCTTGAGTTGGTCGTCTGAGTGTGAGTTGGCTGTCTGCTGAGGTTTAGGGTTTGGATTCGCGTCTTCAATTGGGCCGTTTACGAGTTGACCGTCCAGCAGGTCATTTTGGGCCTACGTTGACTTTGGGCCAGCTCATTTTCGGTATACCCATCACTTTGAATATTAAATTTAATATTTATCAATATTATATAAAATAAAAAAAAATAATTATTTTAATATTTTTTTTATTTTTAAATTTTACTTGTTAAAGTTTAATAGATTAAAAGGACGAACCCTACAATAAATTGGAGAAGAAATAGAAAACTATATCTCCACCTTATTTATTTGATTAAAATTTAAAAATAAAAAATATTAAAAATAATTATATATTTTTAATTTTTTATGATATTAATATTTATTAATATTAAATATAATTATTCAAATAATATTATTTAATATTAAATTTTGAATAGTTAATTTTTTAAATTTAATAACAAATTATAGGGAAATAAATTTATATATCTCTTACAGGAGAACAAGAAACCCACGTCGTCCCGCTTCCCCGCTTGACCACCCTTCTACTCTTCGTCTTCCCCTCCCTCTCTGCTTTCTCCCCAAATTTCTTTCCCTCTCTTCAAAATTTTCCGTAAACCCTAATCCAAAGATTCTCTCTGCCCTTTAAAACCCTCAAAATCAGTGCCATAAATTCATCCACCACTCCTCCCTGCTCCACGCTTCTGCGCAGAATCGATCAATATGTTGACTCCCTTCAGTGGAGTTCTGTATCTCTCAATTCTATCGATGTGGGCATTTCAAATGAGTACTTCGTGGCCTCTATCTTCTGATTCGATGTCCATATACGATGTTCTGAGTTCCCATGGGCTGCCCGTCGGGCTATTGCCAAAAGGTGTGAAAAATTATACTCTGGATGATTCCGGAAGGTTCGATGCCTATCTAGACCAAGCTTGTAACGCCAAGTTTGAGAGCGAGTTGCATTACGATCGAAAGCTTTCAGGCTGGCTCAGTTACGGACAGATCGGAAATTTGTCAGGCATCTCGGCTCAGGAGCTGTTCCTCTGGTTTCCGGTGATGGGAATTCGGGTCGATGTGCCGAGCTCCGGTCTCATTCATTTCGATGTAGGTGTTGTGCACAAGCAATTCTCTTTGTCCATGTTCGAAACGCCGCCCAACTGTACGGCTTCTGACCATCCGCCTAATTTTGAAGATGTGGGACTCATCAAGGTTTGCATTCTTCCCTATCGTGTTCTAATTTGCGATTCCTCTAATCTAAAGAAAGTATTCTTGTATTATAGCATTGAGTAATTCTTGACAAATATGCTGGAAGTTATAGGATAATAATTTGATATTGTATTTGCATAAAAGGCTGATAGCTGCCATTGATCTTCCACTGATATTCATTGTTCTGTTCTTTTTCATTTGTTTTACTCATGGGGTTTTGTTCAATGATTCTTTCGACTCAAATGGCCCTGCAATTGGAATTTAATCGTATGTTTATCTCCAGAAATCAGATGGGTATCTGCCATACCGTTCTGATGACGGGGATTGCGCAAGAACAGAAACGTTATGTAGCAGCTAGAGGTGAAGATAAACTTAAGTGGTCTTACAGCTCAATCAATTGATGGGCTTCTACCATAATGCATTCATGTACGTGTTATAGAGACTTCTGTAATCTAGTATGCTTGATTGCTTGGAGTTTTCTGCGTAGTGCAATATTGAAAGCAATCTTGGCAACTTGAATCTTGTCAAGACTGATTTTTGGGACGTGAAGATCTTAAAATCACTGGTGTAGCACCCTGCAGAAGATGAGACGGGCATTGGGCTGGAGCAATTTCAGGCTGTAATCCTCCATCCAAAAGTTACAATTTGTGTTGATTTTTCTTAACCTATATATATGTACATAAATATGGATAATTCACGTGTCCTTTTGTAGTATCAGTATTAGTTGTTCATAAATACATGTTCTTACATGAATAAATTTTCTTTGTTCTGTCATTTTTGAGCTTCCATTTCTATTTCCTAATTCTTTCTGTTACTCTGTTCTTTACTATATTGCCTTCCTTTGCATCAAAGCTATTAATGGCTGTGTGCCTGCGATGATTACAAGTGTGTTTTCCAAGGCTGCAACTTGATCTTATTTCTTTATATTAATGTTGGGTTCTCGGCATCTTTACAAGACTTGTCTGTGATAAATTTGAGAGAATGTGCGTTGTTTAGGAATGAGTCTGGTTTTTCAGACGTCCCTAATGCCCCGAGGCTCTGTGAATCTTGAGGTTAATCTTATTCATGTATGGAGCTTGTTGGATAAACAGGGAAACTTTGACGAACAGGCGTTTGTGCATGATTACCATACTGTTTGGGAAAAACATAATTTACTGATAAATATTTTCCATGCACTGTAAAATATTTTCTATATTTTTAGTGTTTGACACGGTACACAAATTTCTAGTCAATTTTCTAACACCTACTGATACACAAACCTGCAATATCGGCACAACAAAAATGAACCCAAATCCTTCCGTTACTTGTTAACAATCAAACGCAGTGAAAGTATAAGGAATAAAAATGTGCAACTAAATATACCGGTTGTGCGACAATATTGAATATAAAAAATCATTTTTAGCTAATGAAAAACTACGGAATGATACGTTCTAAAATTAAAACTACAGTAACTTATTTGAACATGAAGAATGGAATCCAAATTGTCCCACAATTGGATGCTAAATGACTTTTTCTTCACCTTTTTTTTTTTATTTATTCCTGTAGTGTCTTTGTATTAAAAAAAAAAATAAGATCTAAACTTTTAAAATGCACAGGGCATTTTATATTAGCATCGGCTCACATGCGCCTTTCTGGGGCACATCAAGCATGTACCTCACATACATGCTGTCTTATAGGCTCGTTTGAGCTCAGCAATCACTACCATTCGCAATAGAGGCACACGTTATGCACCAACTACCTTAGGCAAAAACTAAATGATCTATTCATTGGATGTAAAACTTATAAGGAAACGATAAAAAAATTTAACAAATTTTCTTTTACAACATTGTGATAAAACTCTCTCATCCTTTGGCAATTTTTCCATTATGGGAATCTTAATGTTGGTATCCGTAAGCTTGAACGAAGCCTTCTTAGACCCAACCAATATATTTAAAGTATTGTTCCCTTTTGGTGCCTTCATAGCAGTAGGGCCGCTCCTCTAAACTCTTCTTCTCGGCTTCCTCCAATCTAATAAGTTTCTTGTTGGTCAACTTGGCATCATTATTACCAACCAAAGCCTTCATTAAATACCAATTTGATTGCTTGCTTTCTCCTACCATAATCTCGAAGCATTTGGTGAGTTTCCATCAACTTTTGCCAAATGTGCAAAAATCCTCCTCATTAGCTTAATGATTAAAATCAAATTGAACCGGACATTTAGAGTATATCGCATACCCTTTAATACGAGCCTTATCTTATTACTTGTCTGCAAGCTAACATTTTTGATACTAATTATTCTCGATGAACTATCGTTTTCTATTTTTAATACCCTATAATCCATGAGCATATGAGAGGTGAAGGATTATTTCAATGTTGCATATATTGAGGATCCACTATTTATCACTCAATTTGTCTTGTGGCTCGTGAAGTTCTATATCTTCCTTATATCAATGACTAGAAAGTCCTTGTAGGTAGTGACAGAGGTTTGATTAGTACTGTCATGATCCATCCTATCTTATGGCTTGCTGCCACTCGCTTTCTCTTGCTTCCGGTAAAAGCAATATTGGTTTATGTAACCATTCATGTCACAATGGAAGCTCTCAATATCTTTAAGATTGGAGTAGTTGTTGCTTATTCCAATTTGCCGCCTCTTTCCAATGACCTCCTATACCCCCGACCGCTAGTGAGTACTAAGGTACTTGACTCCCCCGAAATCTCATTACTTTCTTTTTGCATATATTTATTAATAAGTAGAGAAATCATAGTCTCATCAAATCTAATAATATTTTTCCTAAACAATAACGTCGTGACAATATAATCGTACGAGGCCAATAATAAAACTAATAACACCGCTTTGTCTTCCTTGATTTTCTCATTAAGTAAAGACATTTGTGTTAAAATTTGGTAAACTCGGCCAAGTTAAAACTTCTCCCTTTCGACAATAGGAGGCAATATATTTGCTTTTTCACATGTAACCTCGTTGTCAAGAATTCAAACTTACACTGTCCTTCAATCTTCATCTAGATTTCCATGGGATAGAAACTAATGACTTATTAAAAAGTGTTGCCTTATATCTTATTACTTTTTATCCTTCATCATTCCCAGCTTGCCATCTTTCTTTCTCAATACTTTTACCGTTTTTTCACAACGCAAAATGTTTCCCAACCCTTACGAGAAAATCAAGTGAACTGTTTATTGGAAGTAGAATTCACAATAGGGTGACTCAAAACGTAACGAAAATAATACCATCATTGCCTAAGCACACGCATGAGCATGAGTTTGTTCGCCACCATCGCCATTGCCGAATATGAGAACTTGTGTCCTTTCTCGCCCATTTCTTATCCTAGAAAAATGGAATATACCATTAAAATTTAAAGATCACAATTCAAATAATAAAACATAACATTCCTATAATATATAAGGATAAAATCGTTCATTTGATCTTTCTCTGATTTACTGGACTATCCTTCTTGATCCAAAAACCATCCAAGAGCACTGTTTCGTTTCGTTGTCTTTGGAGGGGAAAATTTTGTTATTGAGGTAGAGTTGAAGTTACCGGTGTCATGAATTTGTCCATCAATCTCAAATGCTTTCTTCATCTCGGTGAATGCCCACTTACATGATCTATTAAGCCATACTACTTATATATACGAATAATATCAATTTCCTAACAAAGTTTCATTTCTTTGTACTTTTTTATTGCTTCATTTGCTTGTCAATCTTGAATATTTTCAACTGAACTCCCAATAAAGCCAAGTGTCTTGGTGCAAAGTGTTGGGGTCACTCCCGAGTGACACGTCCGCGGACTCCAGAGAAGGAATGGACGATGACCCTTAGCGTCCTTTGGACGATGACCCTTCACGTCTTTTGGACGAGGACTCTTGGCTTTCAGTACACGAGGGGTCTATTGATTATAGACGTTGACTCTGCTTTCTTAGGCCTGCAACAAGACGTTTGTACAGGCGGCTGGTTGCAGTCATGACAGTGCATGCGCCGTCTGTACTGTTGCCACGTGGAAGG
>JAOVVI020007690.1:0-10613 GCA_028571085.2 Nepenthes alata
ATCAATATATATTTATATATTTATTTATCTCTTATTAAAATATTAATTAATTTTTTTAATTAGTTATCTAGTTACCCCTATAATAATATTTAAAATTTTAATCTAAATTTTTAATATTTTAATTTCTTTTAAATTAATTATATTTTTATTTAACAAATCTTAATACACTAAGATCTACCAAAAAATATTTAGTTAATTAATTTGATTCAAAATTAACTTAATTTATTATTTAATCTAAATTTTAATTAACGATCCATACCGATTCTTCGATCTATACAACTTATTAGGCTCAAATATTTAATATTTACTTAATTTAAATATATACAAATTCACTAAATAACCTAATCTACTAATTAGACTAAACTCAAATTAATAACCTAAATATTTAAGCTCAATTCAATTGTCCAAATACTTTAAACTCATATTTTAATCCCAATTATAAAATTTTATGTCTAAATAATCACTAAAAATAATCAAATAATTATCACAACTAATCATATAATTTATTCACATAAATTAATAAAATAAAAAATATTTTGAATGTTTGAGAATAAACTATAAATTTCTTCCCATATAGATAATGTCTTTAAATTTTTAAAACAAATATCACTGCTGCTAATTTCAAATTATAGATAGAGTAGTTCTACTCGTGAATCTTTAATTGCTTAGACCCATAAGTCATCACCCAACCACACTGTATCACAACACAACCCAGACTTATTTTGAAAGTAGCATAATACACAACAAATCTACCTGATCCATCAAGAATTAACAAAATAAATGCTGACATCAATCTCCTTTTCAACTCCTAAAATTTTTTTTCACAATCATCATCCCAAATGAACACTATCTTCTTTGTATCAAACGGGTGACAAGCACCCAATCCTTGAAAAATTTTCAACAAATCGCTTGTAATACTCAACCAAAGTCAAGAAACTCCATACCTCAGTGACATTCTTCAGTCTTTTCCAATTTGTCACCACTTTGACACTCTTAGGATCTACCAATACACCGCCATTTGAAATGATATGACCCAAAAATGTCAAACCCTCCAACCAAAATTCGCACTTCCTTAACGAACAGCTATTTCTCTCTCAAAATTTGCAATGTCGTCCTTAAATGGACCTTGTGCTCCTCAATACTCATCAAATAAATCATAATGTCATCAATAAAAGCCACAATAAATTGATCAAGATACAATTGAAATATCTGATTTATCAAATTTATAAATGATACCGGCACATTTATTAACCCAAAAGGTATTACCAAAAACTCATAATAGTCATATCACATTCTGAAAGCCGTCTTTGGAACATCATCACGCTTAATCCTCAACTAGTAATATTCTGAACGTAAATCAATCTTTGAGAAAACTAGAACCACTTATAATTGATCAAATAAATTACCAATCATCGAGAAGGGATATTTATCTTTAATCATGATCTTATTTAATTTTTGGTAATCTACGCACAATCTCATTGACGCATCATTCTTATTTACAAAAAAATAGCACGGAGCACCCTACAATGACATACTTGGCTAAATAAATTCTTTCTCCAACAAATCTTAAAATTATTTTTTCAATTCCTTCAACTCAGATATGGACATCCTATACGGAGTCCTCAAAATTGGCACAAATTTAGGCACAACATTGATACCGAATTCGATCTCCCGATCCGAAGGCCATCCGTGCAATTCCTCTGAAAAAATATCCTCAAACTCGCAAATAATTAGAATGTCCTCAATATCCATAGAATGACTTCCAGATGTTACCACATATGCCAGATAAGCTCGACATCCATTTCTCATCAAATGATTCACACACAATGCTGAGATCAACCCTGAAGCCGTCTTACTAATCTGTCCTTGAAACTCGAAGGACTTATATCTCAGAATACAAAACAAAACTATCTTACTAAAATAATTTACAGTAGTGTGATAACACACCAGGTAATCAATCCCCAAAATCACTTCAAAGTTTGACATATCAAAAATCAGAGCCGGCATCAATTCATCTCAACAGACTTAGACCGGATATCGAGGGTACACAACATCTACTAATAGAGACTTTGTAATATTTCTGATCTCGATTGGATTATTTTAATATTAATTATATTTTTTAGATATTTCGGACATGGTGAAAGTAAATTAAAATATTTTAAAATTTTGAGGAATGATCGAGATTTTGGGGCAGCATCGGAGACGTGCCTGTGCTGTTGTTCGGAATCTAATTTGGATTTTAAAATTAATGATTACATATATATATATATATATTATAGAAAAAAAGAGAAAAGAATAAAAAAAGGAAGAAGGAATGGGAAATCAGAAGAAAGAAAGGAGTCAGAGAGAGAGAAGAAAAGGGATTTAGGGTTTGAGCGCGAAGAAGAAGAAGGAGGAGGAAGAGAAGAAGGGAGAGGAAGGAGGTGGCGGCGACGGCGACAGGGTTGCGGGTGAAGCTAGGACGGTCGCTGGCTAAGGCGGTGCGATGGTGGCGCACGGTGTGGGTGCGCGGAAGAGATCGACGGCAAGAAGTTGCGCGAGGAGAGTGGTGGCCGCGTAACGGCGTCGGCGCCGGCTGGGTGGTGAAGAGGAGGCCGGCAACGGCCACATGAGGTGGCGCGGTGGTGAGCGGAGACTGCGTCATGTGGCAGTAGCGCGAGCGGTGCGAGGAGAGAGAGATAAACAACAGGCTGCACGAGGAGAGAAGCCGCGTGAAAGAGAGGGCGGCGGCCGGACGGGGGGCAGCGGCGGCGATGGGGGTTGCCATGAAGGCCGGCAACGGCTGTTTGAGGCTACAGGCTACGGAGCGGTGTGGCTGAGGCTGTGCGCAGAGAGGAAAGAGGGCAGCGCGGGGCACGCGTGAAACAGGAGAGGGAAAGGCTC
Source organism: Nepenthes alata (assembly GCA_028571085.2). NCBI lineage: Eukaryota > Viridiplantae > Streptophyta > Magnoliopsida > Caryophyllales > Nepenthaceae > Nepenthes > Nepenthes alata. The sequence continues at coordinate 2,884 of JAOVVI020007690.1, forward strand.
GATTGGAGTGCTTCGGGACCACCTTTCTTCAGATCTGTGGAGTATATAATGTTAAGCCAAGTATCCTCGAGCCCTATTCTTGGTCTGATTTAATTTCTGAGATATTTTGACTATTATGGGAGATTTTACTAACATGTATGTATTTTTATACACCCCCAATTTATCAATTGTGTACATACATGTACATTTTATCGGTTGTACGGTAGTTTTATACTAATATTTATGATTTGGAAGGATTTTGGACACCCGAACGATATATATGTATGTTTGTGTATCTGTATATTATGGAACCATGAATCAGGCCGTACGTTGGTCCACACGCACACTGTCGGGGGCGAGATCACTACAAGACCATGGTGGTCCGAGACCGTAGGGGTCGATTTGTGATCCGAGGCATTGGCTATTTGTGGCGCCGCTTCCGACGGGAAGACTTAGTCTCGACGGGAACGTATATGATAGGCTACTTCTGTCGGAAGGAAGGTTAAGATATTTTGTAGCTGACCTGCCCCACTGTGTATTTAATTGAGAACAATCGTAAAAAATTAACGAAAAACTAATATATTTAGATATCATAATATATAACTAAAACTCGAGGTTGTACCCAAAATTGCGGGTGATAAAATATAGTGAGCAAGTTCCTAATCTATGGAAGACATAGTACATGGATGGCCTTGAGCTACTGGCCTAAACCGTAGCCGAGCCTTGAGTTGCTAGCTTAAATCGCAGCCAATATAGCCATGGTTACCGGACAAGGGTAAACCTTCCTCAAGTTGGTATTATTTATCTTTGGTTCTTCGATTTCATGCATGCTTTGTATTTCTGCATATGTTGCGTGGACGATGATTTGAAATACGTGGTTTGGCCCACGGATGGGCGATAAGAATATCTCGTACGTACTGATATGATAAACCCGGAACATGTTTTGATTTATGTTTTAGTTCCGGCGGTCTTCTCTTGATTTCTGTATTATGATTTTTAGATCCGAACAACGGTATGTGTCCCACACGGATGTGGTGACGGTCGCGATTATGTAATGTGACATCGGATCATATGATATGATATCGTCTGTGAGATTTTACCGGATCGTGATTTATATAATTTTTTTCCGGATGGACGAGTTAATACGGATAACGATTTAGTACGAGACATCTCCTCGGTTTTTCAGGGATTTCATGGACATTGCATTTTATTTTACGTGATTGCTATGTGATATCCCTCCTTTTGATTTATGTGTACTGTTTATACTATTGTTAATACTTGCTAAGCTCTAACATCATGTTTTCATATTTTATCCCTTCAAACCAGTGATTTGGATACACTTGTGTAGCTTGGACGTTGTCTGATGTGGCAATTCTCTATCGGTGAATGGAGATGTTCATATTGGTTATATTTCTAATCTCGATAATATATTATGGTTTTTTCTATGGCCGGATAAGGGCCTTGATCCATGTATAGAATATGTTTGGAGTTATCGTGTTATGTTAATGAGTTGTTGTAATGTTGAATGCCTCCATTGCGCTATTTGGATAGCAGGTCGTATATTGTGTTTATCCAGATTTATGTCAAATGAGATCTTGTGTGGGGTTTATCATATTGGGTCATGTATGTGTTCGGATTGTCACGCCGGGTTGGATTATTATGGTTAATAGAATATATATTATTGATTTTATTTTGACCTGTGAATATTGTATTCCTGAGCCGTGACAGACTTACCCACCATAGTAAAGACCATCAACACAATCCAAATATTGGGGAGGCACATATAATTTACAAACAAATTTAGGGGCCACAGAGGAATGTGTAGCCCTGAGATCAATCAAAATATGTGTGAGCTAATAGATTTCAAGCATAGTAATTAAGAGGTAATTAAGATAATATAATTAAGGATAGTCTTAGGTGTACACAAAAAATTAGCTTTAGAAGCATAATGAGATGTCGGGAGGCCCAGCGCCTGGGCGGCGCCCATATCGCACTCAAGGTGCATATGGGGGTGTGGGCTCGCACTATTGTTCACTCAATGGGCGCCCGAAGGGCACTCAAGCGCAGCCCTTAGGGTGCACTAGCGCTTGACCAGTGCTCGAGCGCCCGACCAGTGCTCGAGCGCCAGTCCGACTATAAAAATGTGTTCGGGATTTTGCGCATCATTTTACAATGGTCTAAAGAGAGAGGAGAGAGAGAGCACGAAGAGGAAGAGAGAGAAAGAGTAAACCAAGGTTCCCAAGTTCGAATCTAGCCCCGAGCAAGTTAGGAAAGTTGTAGATCAAGTCGAGGTAAATACACTTATACCATTTTCCTTCTCTTTTCGCAATGTTCATCCCAATCCCTTTGGATATTTTGGTCCCGATATCCTTCAACACATATATATTTCGATTTTATTTCCGATTTGTAAGATTTGTGTCATATTTTGTCCTCCGAAACCCTAATTCGCGCCCCTTGACTTTTACTCGTTTTAATTGAATTTTACGCATAATTTGGAATTGAAAAATTGGAACCCTAGTTCAAGAAATGTGGGTACCTTAATTATTTGACATTTGTTCACATATATTTTATATATACTAATTTTATGTAAATCGAAATATTATCGAATATAAATTGGGATATTATTTCACATATACTTGATATATATTATGCTTTATATTCATTATACATGTAATTTAAGTCATGTGGAATATAAATTTATGAGAATTATGCAAATGATAAAAAGAATGAGAGAGGAATTTCATGATATGCCATGTTTGATGTATCATTCTCCCAGAGTGAGAACTAAGTGATAAGAATGAGTATAGAATTTTTCAAAGAATAAGAGTATAGAATTTTTCAAAGAATAAGTAAATATAAAATTGGACCGACGATTTGTATTTTGGATGGTAGTATTCTCTAATATACTTTAGAATATTACTGTGAAAGCACGAGAACTGCCTCTGGGTCACCAGGGATATGGTGGCATATGCTTATGGCCCCGTATATCGGGTTAAAGGTATACCGCTGACCATGAGGAGTTGAATTATGTGAGTTTGTGCTTTAGAATATGTAGAAGCAAATACATTAATTTTCTCATTTGATCGCACTATTAGCTGGTAAGGCTTACTGGCCCTGATCTGTAATAATAATGAGTTTTTTTGCATGTTTTAGAATCTAAAATGATCAGAAATAAAATGAGAAAGAAAAATTGTATTCTGAAAATGTATTTGCTCATGTTTCATATTTATGCATTCGTACTTCGCTTTTATTCCCTCCCTTCGTTTAATTTTACATATATTGATTATTGTTCTTACTATATTATGCCTTCTGAGCATTGGCTCACTCTTTACTATTTTTCCTTCCTCCAGATGAGTGCATACTTATATCCGATGAGGCAAAGTAAGGATTAGGAGTCGGCTAGTCATAAAGCCTTGGAGGGGACCTTGAGAACTTAGTTTTGCAGTTTTGTATTTTTTGGAGCTCAATTGTATATTTTTGATGGTTTTGTATATATAGATGTATGAGTATGATAATGATACACTCGTAGTATAGTTTTGATTGTGTCTGATGGATGTATGTGCTTTCGCAGATTATTATGGTTATTCTTGGATACCTAGTGGCATTTTGTTTGGGCCAACATCGTACCGAAATTATGATGTTGGTGCCACGTGTAGTTGTGACTTTTGGATCCTATGTTGTATTATGTGGATGTGTATGTATATCTTATATAGGGATTTGTACATGTTTGTATTAGTTGGACGAATGATTTACAGCTGGAACCCTGCCGGATTTTAGTCGAAAAACTCGATCCGTCACAATATGTGCTAAGGAATCAAAGGTCTGCAAATTACCTTCCACAATTGAGGGATCGGCTCCAGCATCATGAGCCGTGGTTACAAACGCCTTGCCTGGAATAGTCTGACTCTTGCCTGGCCGCTTCCAATTAAGGCAATCCTTAACCAAGTATCCCATCTAGCCACAGTGAAAGCATGCTCTACTCTAACAGAAGTAAGTTTGTCACGCATGATTTTTTTCACAAAACTCGGAGGCAAACCTCGTGAACTGGAACCTTGGAGGGGAAGACTTTACTTCCATTGACTTTCCTTTTTCTCGACTTTTGGGTATCAAACGAGATATCCAACGAGAGACTCCACTCTTTGAGCTCTGGCATAGATATTTTGACTTCTTTTGAAAATTCTTTTTCTTAAACCGCTCCTACTCGGTCAACAAGGCTCGATCTAACACCTCACTATAAATCCAGAATCAAAGCAGTACTAATTGCTTCCGAATTGAATCTTGCAGCCATTGTAGTAATTTTTTAACTCTTAGAGACTCATCGGCTACCAAATGGGAAGCAAATCGAGATAACTCCAAAAATTACGTATCATACTCAGCTACCGACCGGTTTCCTTGCCACATCCTACCGAACTCACTCATTTAATCTCCTAAATGCTCGATGAAAAGAACTTTTTCAAAAATGTCTCCCGGAAGACATCCCAAGCAATCTCCTCATTGTCTTGGCCTAAGATAAGGTGTTGGGAGTCCCACCATCTAGTCGCCTTGCCATCTAATTTGTACATAGCAAACATAACTTTATCTTTCTTAGGGCAATCAATAACCTCAAAGTCTCTCTCCACCTTCTTCAGCCAATTCTCTACTTTAATTGGGTCGGATTTTCCCAACAACTAAAAAATATAATCACCTTTGAGCCGATCGAAGGGCTTCTGGCCTTGACCCTGTTTAATCATTCTCCTTAAATCAGCCATATCCTGATCCTACAGTTAAATCATCCTATCCATCAAGTCGCCTATGCAATCCATTATAGCAACATAGTTGCCTTCATGACTCGAGCCGATCTCCTACCCCTAATATTCTCTCGAATTGCGACTGGTCTTCTACCTTTGGCGTCTTGTTAATTTGAGGCTGACCTTCAGCTCCTAATCTCATCTTCCCAACTTAAGAACAATCTCCGACTCAAAATCTCTATAGTCTATCATTATATTCACATATCATACAATAGATTCAATCAACAACCTTTTCAAAATTAACCCAAAATCGACCCAAAATACTTTAAATTACAACTTTCTCTAATACCATTCTTGTTATGAATTCGGACCAAACAGATCAAATAAATAATTAATTAAATCATAATAATAGATAAATAATAAATTTTAAACTGGGTGTGACAAACCAAACATACAAGAAATCCAAACATAATCCGTATAAGTTTTTATCGGATGACTATTCGGACAATATAAATATGACCTGCTCCATATGGTCGTAAGGGCGATATTGAAATAATAATAACTCATCCACATAATAAAATAAACCTAATAAGTCTCAATATACAGTCTAAGGGTTATATTAGGTTGACTCCACTATCTAAAGATAGCCTCAAAACAAAATCTAATTCATAACAATTGAGATACCATTGATGCCATCTATATATAAATAAATATGATGCTCATTGGGATGTAAAGTATGGCATCAGATCTCATCGTACTCTTACAATCTATCCAAATTTTCTACTCTAAAAGATAAAATATAAAAACGTAAGTTTAAAATTGAACAAGATCATCGTATACATGTATAAAATAATACATATAAATTAGAGGGAGGGTGAAATCGCATAACAAATCATATCAAACAAATCACAACATTCGTAAATCAACTGAAAGTTTGAGGATAGTCTCGTGCTTAAATCGTATATCAAATCATATTGTCCAAGTGGGACATACAACAAATGATAATTCAATACCACGTAGTATAAACCGCGATTGTCTCCATCTCTATGTGGAACACATCAAAATCTAGATCTGAATCTCAAATATATATACAATGGTTACATTTAGGCCTGTAACTTTCGACCATCTCATATCATTGGCTCTTAACTTGACTTATTTTAGGCCTATAATTTTTGGTCATCTTTTATCATTATCGACTATATTTTAAACATGCAGTTCTCGCCCATTTATTATTATTATTTATTATATTTTAGGTATGTAACTGTCGATTATCTTTTATTATTATTGGCTATATTTTAGGCTTGTAACTACTCGATCATCTTTTATCATTATAAGATCACATATCAACCCACCAGAGCCTCAAACTACCATGGTCAACACACGTATCGGCCCACCATGGTCTCAAACCACCATGGTCCAATAAAATAATGACCTCAACCCTTGATAGCATGCATGTACACCGATGCACATGGTAAAATAAATTTTTACACTCATTTTTATACAAAACTACTGATATAAAATATACAGTTATTTGATAATTATCTAATTTTTAAACAAATTATAAAACCCTCAAATATTTACAAAAACAGAGCAAAATCCTCAAACAACCAGTAAAACTCATGCATGCACTGAGAAAATCGGACCAGTTAAGTAAAATATTGCATGCACGACTTTAAACTTCCAAATTATAATCAAAATATATCAGATTTTGAAATAAACAAATGGTAGGGTTAGATGATACTTACTGTGACGGACCAGATAAACTAAATACCACCTGAATATAATGTCGGTAAATAACTAAATAAAAATCACAATAAACCACCATATATATAAATCAAACATGCACATGATACAAACTCATGCTGCAATATCGGTGGCTCCGACACTGACTTGAAAATATAATATTGGACCTTTAGTAATGAATTATGCATGCAAAAATATCAATCCAACATATATATACATATCCAACAATATCGCGGAAGAAAAAATACATCCCTAACAAACTTCCTTGAACCTACACAATGTAAAATATCCTGTTTCACTTTCACAAAATAATCCAGTACAAAATAATAATCTTGTCAATGATCAAACATAACACCGACAGTTTTAGACATCACAAAATACTACACTAGCTAATAATATCGCATGAAAATCCATAATACATCAAAAATCACGTTCGAAAACAAAACTAACTAATCTATAATAAGTAAAACAATCTAAATTTGTCCAAATACAATAATACCTAAATATCAGAACTAATAAGTCTAAACTCTACCGAATCTTCGATCTAACTCGCTAGGCAGGAACTCCCGCATCCCCTACTCATCTAAAGGTTAGTAAAAATAGTAAGGAAGTAAGCCAAATACTTAGCAATGTATAAATATAAACAATGAACAAACGTAGTATACTTTAAAATAAATCGAATGAACGGGATAGGATTATAATGCATGTAACACATAAAATATGATCAAATAGTATTTTTAAAATACATTTAATTTTTTCACATTTTATATATGATTCCTTTATATTCTAAAATATGTAAAAATTCTTTCATTATTTAGGAACTAATGATAGTAGTCCTTACCAGCTAATAGAGCACTCGATCGATATCTGGATTGTATTCACTTCATACAATTAAATGCATTATCTTCCTTATTTACAATTCAAAGAAAGGATTGTATAACCTATTATCTCTCAACAGATAGAGCCAAAATTGTACTTATTCAGACAACGATCTACACTATAATATCCTAAGGCATGCCGGGATATTATTGAGATAAAAATCCTGTCCAATTTCTCGATTTCTTTTCATATTTAATATTAAAACTCTACACAAATATTCATAATCTTTTTACCTTGATTTTCTCACTCCAGGAGAAAATACCAAAACAAATAACAGATTGTAAAGTTTTAATTTGTTAAAACAAATTCATAATTTCATATTCTTGATAATACATATATATATTTCATATTTCTTCGAGTTTTTACAGATATATATTTTTATATTTATATGGACTTAAGTTT
>JAOVVI020007691.1:0-14698 GCA_028571085.2 Nepenthes alata
CAAGAACCTACACCACACAAACCACAAACAAAAGGTCAGAGGTCAACGGGGTATACCCCCGTTGACACTCCGATGCTCAAGTCAGAAATCTTCCGCAATAAACGGAGGAATGCACGTTTAAAGGTAAACGTGGTGAGAATGTAAAGATGCATTGATGAGGGGAGTGTGAGAGGGATGTATTTGGAGGCTTGAGCTCCATGAATACGACCGGCAGAGGGGCGGCTTACGTGTACGCCTGCAGAGGGTGACTTGGAGTGCGCCCAGCAAAGGGGCGGCTTATAGATGCGTCCGCGGAGGGCGGCTTGGAGGTGCGCCCGCAGAGGGGCGGCTTATAGGTGCGCCCGCGGAGGGCAGCTTGGAGTGCGCCCAGCAGAATGGCGGCTTATAGGTGCACCCGCGGAGGGCGGCTTGGAAGTGCACCCGCAGAGGGGCGGCTTTAAGAAGAGGAACTAAATGGTACTAGTGAGTAAACACTCTTATTACCTGAACGGAGGGTCAACTCTTGGACTGCGAGCTCCTGGCTATGGGATAGAGGGATCGTGACTCCAAGACGGGGGTTAAAGGCCTCCTGGTTGGCAGAGGTCTGAGGGCCTCCGGATGGCGGAGGGTTGATGGCCTCCGGAAGGGAGGAGGGCTAAGGGCCTCCTGGTGGCGGAGGGCCGAAGGCCTTTGTGCCCCCTGGGTGGAGGGCTGAGGGCCTCCGAATTGTAGGAGGGTCGTGGGCCTTCGTGCCTCCTGGAAGGAGGAGAGCTCCGTGCCTCCTGGATGGGGGACTAAGGGCCTCTGGGCAGTAGGAGGGCCGAGGGCCTCGTGGCGGCGGAGGGCTGAGGGCCTCCGAACGAGAGGAGAGTCGAGGATCTCCTGGCCGCCAGCTTGCTCTCACCGGAGATCGGCTAGCAACAGCTATGTCATTCTCCGAGCCATATGGAGCTTTTTCGAGCTTCTCCCGCTTGTCCCTCAATACTTGAGAATGATTATTTTTATAGTGGGATTTACAGATGTATTGTTTCTCAAAAAATAATGTTGGACTTTTAATTTGAAAGAAATATGTTTGATTGTGGGCTTGCTGCGGGCCTGGCCCATTGGCCCATGGTTATTGGACCCATCAAGTAGTAATAATAATAATAATAACAATAATAATAATAATAATGGCTATGTGAATAGTTATTTTTATATATGTAGGAATAAAAAATACTTAATAAAAGGTCATAATTTTTATTCCCACATATGTGAAAAAAAATATTTCCATAAAAATATTTATTTTTGATTAAATTATAACCAAACGAAAGAATATTTATTCCATTAGAAATAAGGAAAGAACATATATTCCCTTCAATCAAATATAGAGTAAGTTTACCTGCAACACAAACTCATAAGAAAGCACGAGAGATGCTTGCTAATATGGTTGGTCTGTTTTAGTAAATGGTAGCCCACCATTGCTGTGAGGCTCATTTTCGTCAAGAAGGAGAAAGGATCAGATGAAGGCCATTTCTAACTCTTTTCCGGCTGAACACAATGGTTGTCGAAAAATCAAGACACACTACATATGTATCAGTAAAATTTTGTTAAATATTGAAAGCCCACGGTATTAGTTAATCTATTTCATAAAACTAGTAATGAAGAGCGTTCTTCTTCGCTGTTGTGTTTGCTTTTATTTGGAAGACATATAAGTTAATTATTTAAGATATGCAGAAAATGTGCATGTTGCTTGGTGTGATAATTAGACTTGGAAAACTCCACTTGAGTTCAAATTAAGCTTTGGTTTTCAAACATACGTGTAGTTTGAATTACTAGCATGCATGAAAACGAATACCTTTTCAAATTCAAACCCTAGACCCGGTCAAAACAAAGAAAACTTCTCAAGTCAATTTGACGCAGGGCATTGAATAATATATAAAATACACCACTTACGCCTACGAATTCATTACTATAAATACGCATAGTATATCCTATCAAACCCCATGATTTAGTTTATGCTCATGCAATAGCTACCTACGAGAAGCCTCAAAGCATCCATTCATCATCAGAAGAAGAAAGAAGTTTTCATTTGTCAGAGAGTGAAACTTATTGATCCCATGGCTTTCAACAATAGAATTGCCTTCACAATCTTATTGCTGGGTATTTGCATTTTATGTAATCTTCAAGCTGGAGTTGCCATTAGACCTTTGTTTGGAGAGCAGTGGCTAAAGGAATATGCGACCTCATTGCTGTTCCAGTCTCTCAGAGCCCCCGTCCCTCCCTCGTCTAGCTCTCCCTGCACCTATATCTCTGGCAGCAGCACAGGCAGCTGCAGTTAACTGCTAGCCGCGGATGCGACGGTGTCGCTTCTTTTGGCTGGCTCTAACCAGATGACATGTGTATGAAGATCATATGTACTGTAAAAAAAGCATTTCAAACCGTTTTCTTTTGACGTGACACTATACATATATATACCCATAATCTTTTAATCAGTAGCACTTGATACATGGAAGCCTGCTTGAATAGCTGGGTAACGTTGTCTTGAAACATTTTAGAATGTTATCTTTAGTGAATACAGAGATATCCATACATGGGTTACGTTCAATAAATGAATCTTCTTGATCATCATCGCAATTGATCTTCCCAATGTAATTGTGTGTTTTAATATATATTTATATATATATATATATATTATTTTTTTCCTTTGATGTATTCTCGGACTCTCTTTTTGCACTTTGGTTTATTGACAACTGAAAAAATAGTCAAAATATGTGTCAGTAGTAATGATCAAATAATTATAAATTATCAAAAAAATAAGCTTTTATATTTATAGAAAAACCTTTACACCAACAATTTAGACAATTTTTCTATCACGTTATCAACCCTTTATAATATATAAAAATATTGTTACTAACACTTAACTAATTTTTCTTACTATTCAATCAAATTAAGCAAAACAAAAAACAAAAAAAATACACAATGATATAGCAAATAAGAGTGAATAGAAAGTATTCTGGGCGAGCACGCTGCTTCCCCGCGATTTCCCCTTTTTATATCTACTACATTTACCGTACGTTTCGTTAAATGGAATAGAAATTTTATTCTCACCTTATTCCTGTAAAAATATTTATTTTCTTATTTGGTTGTATTTTAATAGGGAATAGATATTTTTAAAGAAATAGTTATTTCTAAATTTTTGAAAATAACTATTGTCACCTGGGAGGTGGTAATAGTTATTATTAGAAATTCAAAAATAACTATTCCTACACCAATATTTAAATAATATAATTATATTTATATAATAATTAAGTATTTAAAAAATATTTTAAATATAAAGTTATTTTTAAGTATTTAAAAATATAAAATTAAAAATATATATAATAATATTTAATAGTTATGTATTTAAAATATCTATAATTATTAAATATGTAATTATTTAAAAAATATATTGTATAATATATAATTATATTTTATATGATTATATGTATTTATACATGTAACCATTTACATATTTATTAAATATAAATTTTATACATATTTAATATATATAATAAATATGTATTTTATATAATTATTATATATTATAATAATTATTATAACAATTAATTGTATTTTATATTAATATATATTTTATACTATAATATTTATTAAATATTATATGTGTTTTATATATGTATTTTATTTTTTTTACCTAAATTCCATTATTACATTAATATATTCAACTATTGAATGCATATGAGTAATGTCAAAGTCCAATGGTACATGCAAGAGATATTAATAATAATATAATTAGTGCACAACTTCCAAATGAACACTCTTATATGACATTAAAGATTCAACATAATTTCCCGGGTAAAAGTCAATTTAGTGAATTAATTTCCTAACGAGCTCATTGACATCTAGCACCCTATTAACTATATAAGTGACTATGAGTTCACCCTTTTATTGGGATAGCATAATACGTATTAATATAATCAGATCACTATTATCTTATCTTCGCAAACATATAAATAAAAATATTTAAAATATGAGTTTACACTAGATAGTGTAATTTTGTCGTCATTTTATAGTTAAATTGCTTTAATTTAAGAATTTTAATGTATAGATAATTAGTAAAATAAACATAACAAAAATATTTTTTAATAATAATTTTTTTTTTAAAAAAAGAACGTAAATCCATAGTAGCTTACTGCACCCAATACAACAAGCTTATAAGACATACTACTATTGGGAATTTCCCATTTGCATTGAAGACATCTTCCATAGTTTCTCATATCATATAAAAATATTGGATGATTACTGAGTTAGTGATCCCACTGTATTGTTTAATATTTTATATTATAAATTTCTGTCATTCTTCTATCATAATTTTATCGTAATTGAAAATAATACCTAATGATGTATTTTTTCTGTTGGTGAAACCTTATATTATAGATAGAACAAGTCAAAAAAATCTATTTAATTGAATCATAATATTACCATCCCAATGCATTATTTGGCCATCAACCGTAGAAATCTCTACGTTATTTTTCATATGAATTTCCGAGCCCCAACACCATGCTGAATATTCTCGTTTGCCGCAATATCATTTTGGTTACGAGATGGAGGCTCCTGCTGCGCGATGCAAGGGTTTCGTCTTCTTTTGAAATTTCTTTTAAATAAAAATTTTATAAAATTTTAAAAAGTTAAATTTGAGATAAAAATCATACCCTACTGGGCAGGATTTGTGGGGCTTTAGATTGGTGGTGTCTTGTCGAAACCTTTTCAATATACTACAGCACCAATTAAGGCAAAGCATATTCTAGCATAGAATAACAGCTGTCATGCCTTTCGAAGAAGGTAGTGACACTTCTTTTGCAACATTCATGGTTGTCTAAGGACATGTACAAATTTGTCCTTATAATAATTGCAATTGAAAGTTAAATTGATTAAAAAATATGAACAAAATGGGCCAAAGATAATACCAAAAAAGTCATACGGATTACATTTATAAAATAGCCTAAACTACGCATGTACATCCTACACGTATATTATTATAAAATTTAAACATTAGAATTTGTATAATAATATTAAATTAAAACTAATTGAATGAATTCTTAAAAATAATTTTAATTCAATTTAAAAAATTAAGTTTGAAGCGGCTTGAGAGGGCACCTAATGGATACAAGAGTCACATATGTATATACTTGAGATAGAATTGTAATGCCTGATATGTGCCTAACAATAGTTTATATGTAAGCATGATTTGGACATCATACTTGATGTGTGCATAATTGTTACATGTCCATCGGTCTACTATTTATAATGTTTCTTTTATTTTTTAGCTCATTTTTATTAAACTTTTAAAAGAAAAGAGAATGAGAAGAAAAGGGAGTGAAGAAAAAGAAGAAGAAGGAAGAAGTAAATTGAAAATGATTTCAAACAAATCTTCACAAATCCCAGTTAATGCGAGTATTCTAAACTCATTTTATTTTTTTGTTGTTGAATTTTCAAAAAGCTCTCATTGTTTTTTATTCAAATGTTTATGTTTGTGATATTTTCTAATTCTTTTAACATATTGCAACATGTATATTACATTTGCTGCCGTTTAATACGATTTTGAAAGTGTATGTCATAAGTTAAGCATTTTTTTTAATATGTTAAGTAATCTTAAAATCTTTTAAATATTTAATCTTATATGACTTTTGGGTTCGTCATCCTTGAACTGACCTTGATATTGAGACCTGTAGTGAAAAAGTCATCTAAAAGTCACAGTCGATGAGGACCTTGCAGCCCAAAGTACGAGATCACACAGTTTAGGATTACCCGTCGAGGTACGGACTGGCCCAGTAACCTGCTATGAACAGCCCCTTCAAGATGGCCCACGATCCTTTTTTTCTGTGCACTGAGAAAACTTGTTATAACTTGTCAGTATAAACCTGACAAATATTTTAAAAATATTCACCTACGATCTGCACGATTTCTTCCAAAGGAACAACTGTCATACTAGACACCTCCTATAAACACATCAGAAAAGGAAGAAATCCTCTTGATTGAGGACGATTGTCATAATCAGCACACACTATCCGGGTGGACAACCGCTTGCCATCCGAGGCACCCAGCGAAATAAGCACTATAAATACTCGTTTACTCTCACAAGTATGGGGAGAACACGGAATCCAAAGATGAGAGCTCTAATATGCAGACGGAAAATTATGTAATTTGTTAAAGAATTAAAAATATTTTCTTCGAAATAAAAAAATATAATGATTTTGAGAAATTGTGTAGATTTTTATATATTTAAATATCAAACAATTGTAATAAGTTCAGTGGGTAGTATATTATGATATATCTCAGTATATTATAATATTAATCAATATTCGAACCTATCATCCTCGGATAAATGTTACATTCAGTCCCATTTATAAAGTTATATATACAACGATCGACTTATAAATCTTGAATAATAACATAATGCTTTTGATTTTATGAAAATAAATATAAACCGAGTTTTGATTATCTGCTCCTTTAGTTGGTAAAACTTTATTGACCCTTGATCCCTAAGAATTTATATAATTGAATATAGATTTTATGGCATAATTTGAATAAAAATATAAAAATAAAATTTGCTAAGCTGTATACATTTGTTTTAAAAATTTATAACATTCAACTAAATTTGATTCATTATGCCTTCCAATATATTTTTACGTAAATTATATATTTAATTATAAATTTATATATATTATTGAGTTTTTGATTCACTCTTACTTTCATTTTAGCTAACCCATTCAGATTAATGGGTTCAATCACTTGCAAGTGAGGATCTTAAAGGAAGAGCCGATTACAGAAGATATTAGTTTAGGATTTTATTAGAATATGATGTATTTAACTTCTGAAGGATAGTTTGATGTTATATTTTTCGGGCATTAGGTTTCTATAAAAGGTAATATGATATTGTGAATATGTTAACTTTAATTTATATTGTTTAGATGTATCTCATTACATATATTTTGACGATTTAATATTTTTAGTATTTTGGAGCCACTATCGGATGTGACATTATTCGGATCCTGTGATTACACTTAATATATATATATTTGATCGGTTGTGATATCGATATAAAATTTATATACTTTACTAATTTAAAGTTATCATCTAGTAATAAAATGATCGCGTTAGTTATTGTAAGACAATTAGGTATTGAAACTTCATAAGTTTACTTGATTAACAACTACTATCATATCAAGAAATTACTAAACTTAAAAACTTAAGCTATTAGGATGAAAATGGAAGAATCATTTTAAAAGAGATATCATGTACAAACAATTGTAATAAACCTAAAGACGGGTGAATGCGTATTGTTGTTAGTGGGTCAATTGACCTTAGTCAAAATAATTACATAAATAAAATAAAAATAAAAAATATATATACTAGCAATCAAGTTAATTTTTTTTAATAACACTACTAAATATTTTTAATTGATTCTATAAAATTTATATATTAATCATTATGACTTGCTTGCTTATATGAACTTTGTTAAATTTTTAGCTATATTTATAATAAATTTGTAATAATATCCTAATTATAAATTGATTATGATAAAAAATAAAATTATTTGTCAAACTATAACAATTTCTTAGTTCTGCCCTGCCTAAATGTGCTATTGGTTTTTACCCAACTGTTCTGCCCTTTAGTTGGGCTATTTGACGGATCAAAAATTGACATATATGCATCAATTTGTTTTAAACAAAAGGCACTTAACTCTTGTTAGGTTATTTTTTAAAGTTATTATGAGAGGCATAAAGAACTGAAAAAAAAAGAGCAAAAGAGAAGGAAGAAGAAACAAATGTGATTGTAATGTACCGGTTTTAAAATATCGTAATGGCAGGTAATTAAATTATTATGATTAGGATTGAGATTCATGTACCTAGAAAAATTAAGTTTCGGGACCGTAGGTCAGATTAGTTAGGTTAGCCCACCGGGTGCCCGAGCCAGTAGGCCAACACTTGATGCATGCCGGGCTGGCGCTCGGGCACTAGCCCGTGATTTAAGTGGCTGAAAATTTTTCCTCGGCTATTTTTCAGGTTATTGCAGGAGAAAGGGAGAGAGAGGAGGAGGAGGAGGAGAAGAGAGCGAAAGCAGAAATCGAGATCCCCGAGTCTGATTTTAACTTCAAATTAGTTGGAGAAGTGATAGATCAGATCAAGGCAAGTGCATTCATATACCCCTCTTTCATTTTTTTACACTTTTGTTTCATTTTTTTCAGATATCCTCATTCCGATACCGGAATAAGTTTATATTTTGAATTACCTATGACCTAAGTATAAAAATATTTTGATTTCGTATCCAATTTGTGAAATTTATGCGAATTTTTGCAACCGGGAACCCTAGCCGGCACCCTGACTGATTTTACCAATTATTTTTGGTTTTATATATGATTTGGCTTTAAATAATTATTACCCATGAATTGAGCATGCAAATATATGAATTTCATGCTCGATTTCGTTGCTTTGACCCGTTTTCGGATACAGAACCCTAACCCAGCGTCCCGAATGATTTTACCGATTAAATTAAAATTTATATATAAATTGGCTTTAAAATATTATTACCGCACCATTAATGTGTTAATTTATCAATTGAGTATCCGACTTGGTAGTTTCGTATGATTTTATGCTCACCGAAATCCTATCCCGCGCACCCTTTGAGCTTTATCCGAATTAAATCGTAATTTATCCATGATTTAGTTTCAAAAAATTATGTTGTATACATTTGTGAAGGTATTTGACGTCCGGATACTCTAAAGTGACGTTCGGTTTACTGTTGTAAGAATTTCTTATATGATCCAATTTTTATGACGTTTTATACATATATTTTGAATATGTTAACCTTATATATTCTGAAAACTATGTCATGAACAAATTGTGAAATAATTATTAATCATGAGCCTTATAATTCTATTTGGCATAAAATGAAAAGGGGTTCTTAATCCTCCCAAGCTCAAGAAAAAAATTACGCATGAATTATAAGCGCGTGAAAACTCAAACTCACGCGGACTATGGAAATCTGTATTAAAATATGCTTATGGAAAAAAATCTAATGATGGAGAAAATTCTGTAATTAAGTGATAGACCTATGAACTGTTTTCTGAAACGACGAACTGATTAACTTATAAATCATTGTTCAGTAGAGTGGGAATAAAAAAATTTGTACTTAAGAGTAGGATTCGCTAATGAAATAATGAGTTAAGAACTTGGATTAAGAATCGCAGATAAGATATTTTGGTATGCCATAAATATTACGGTGAAAACTCAAGGATCATCCTGACTATATTTTATAGCAGGTGATATTCCTTGACATACCTTAATATATTATACTGAAAAGTCGTTGTCTGTTTTGGATCCGCTTGCGGTTATTGGCCCAATCTACAGGGATCGTATGAAGACAACCCGCCTCTGGGTCTGGTATAGGAGGAGATGGCTTTTGATTGTGTAGGAGTAAATACAATCCAGGTTACAAACGATCGCTTATTTGTCAGTGAGACCAACTGACCTCTGACTCCTAAACGAAGTAAGTTTTTGACAGAAATTGATAACTAATAAAAGACAAAGGAAATGAAATAAAAAAATATGGAATGAATCGTGAAAGTATTCCTTTCTGAATCATAATTTTTAGTCTTATATGTATCCCTGTTTCCTCCTTTTTGCATTATTATGTTTTTGAGTATGACCCTTGATATATATAAATGTATCTTGTTGAGTTTTAGCTCACCCTTACTATTTTTCTCCCTCAAAATGAGAATAACTTGCACCCGTTGAGGCAAGGTGGAGGTTTGAGTCAGCTAGGCATTGAAGACGTTGGAAGATGACCTCATGGACCTAGTTGTGTAGCCTTGAGCTTTCTGATGAAATATGTTGTATTCTGATGGATTTTATATATGGTTGGATGATGATGATATACTGTAGTATAGTTTTTACTATATTAATGGATGTTTACACTTTCGCAGATTTTGTTATGGATAGTTAGGTACCTAGTGACATCTATTATAAACCAACGTCATATCGGGGTTATGATGTTAGTGCCACGTGAAGTTTTGTGGCTTTGGATCCTATGTTTGTGATGTTGTGGTTTTATTATATATACTGTAATTGATATTCATAGATTTTGTATTTGGTCGACGTCCGTTTTATAACTGAAATCCTACCGAATTTTTGATTAAAAATAAGGTATATTATAATTTTTAAATGAAATACTTTGAATTTCTCATGACTTGGTTAAGGCAATTACATTTATAATATTTTCTCGTCAATTTTGCCTTAGAATTTCAAATAACATAACATATGCTCTGTTAAATATTGAGAATATTGCTACTAAGTTCTACGTATATGCTTATAATTGCTTTTGTTTGTATTTAACACGTATTTATGGCTATATTATTATTATTTTATTTTATTATGAAGTTACTTCCCTAAGTTTCTGAATTTTTTCCTAAATTCTGATATTGTTGAAAACAACTCTTTACATACTCAAGTAATGTTTATTTATTTCTAAATTCTAAAGTAATGTTTATTTTCTAAAATATGTTTATCCAAAGAATCATTTTAGAAAAATCACGGCAATATGTTTATGGCATGCCTACCAGTTGAAATTCAACTTGATAGAAAAATATAAAATAAAAAATAATACCACAAAGGCCATATGGCACAAAATGTGCCAATTATATTTACAGAAGAGCCTAAAATATATCTAATAAAAATTAATGTGCTGGTATGATTTGGGCATACTAATTCATATATATTAGTCTATTATTTAAAGTGCTTCTATTTTTTTTCAACTCATTTTTCATGAATTTTTAGATTTTTGAGAGAAAGGAATGTGAGAAAAGGGAGTGAAGAAGAAATAGGGAAAAGAAAGAAGAGAATTTGAAATTATTTTAAGAAAATCTTTATAAATTTAAGTTAAGGTAAATAAATTTAAAATTATTTTATTTTTTATTGTGGATTTAAAAAAACAAAATACTCTCATCATTTTGTATTTAAATATTTACATATGTGGCATTTTTTACTTTTTTTACGACTATGTTTCATGTATATTAAATTTGCTCCCGTTTAATAAGATTTTGAAGGCTTGTGACATAAGTTAAGCATATTATTTTAAAATTCATTAAGTAATCCTAAAATCTTTTGAATATATTTTATGTGAGTATTTGACGAGACATGCGACTCTAATTTTATGCAATTTATATATTTTTCAAAGTAAAAAGATTTTATATTTATAATTTATTTTAACTAAATAAAAATCCTTGTAAAAAATTAATTGAATATATTTAAATAAGTTTTGTTGCGTCCCGAGTCCTGAGTAATTGTACGAATTAGGGAGCCTTCAGATTCCTGGTATGGATCGAATCTCGAGCGAATCCAGTCTCCGTCGCTGTGAACTTGAAACCTGTACAACACAAATAATAAACGAGAGGTCAGAGGTTCGACCGGATTTCTTCCACCAAAAACACTCTGACGTTAAAGTCAACAACTTTCTGCAATGAACGGAAAGGGGGACGCACTCTTAGAGGCGCACAAAAATATGCTATGAATGCGTTGGTGGTGTGCGTGAATGCAGGAGTGAGGGATTGATGATAGTTTAGTGAGAGACCTGGCTCCCTATGCGCACCGCAGATGCTGGCTCACTCTCGTAGCCTGAAGGAGGCTGTGGAGGTCAGATTTGGACACTGGTTTGAGATCTTAATCTTTGGGGGTGTGCGTCATGCTGCATAATATGAAGCTCAATGTCCAGAATCCGATTTCCTATCCTGTAAAAGGAAATAGAATTTATAGGCTCCTTGTATTGGAGTTTTGGGAGAGGGAATCCTTTCTACAGGAATTTGCCAGCCGTTTCCAAGTGGTGATCACCGACGTGTCAGTTGTTGCCTTGTGGTGGTGAGGAGACCGTCGTGCGTCGCAGGCCACGCTTGATCCACCTCTTGCGTTAAGATTGGTTAGAGAACTGCAGGCACAGCGTTGAGCTTCTCCTCATTTGCTCGTTTCCCCTACACTATACCTGCCCCTGCAGGGGCATTGATGGGCTGTAGGTGGTGCTGATTGGTTGTGAGTACTGGGCTCCCACATAGGCAGTTTTGAATATTAGGCCGAGATAGGCCTTGCATTCCTCTTGGCTGCCCCCTGGATTGGGCCTTACTGGTATTGGACCCAACATTAGCCACCCATGCCTGGGCCAACTTTTGGTCGAAGCCTGGCATATTTGCTTCGGGTCTAGCTAGTCACCGCGCTGCCCTTCTTGAGGTGTGCTAGGCTTTGTCTTCTTCTGGCGTTACGTCTTCCCCAGGTGGTCATGCAGGTTTTTCAGGTGCTACAGTGATTCAGTACTCTAAAGGGATAGATTTGCATGCCTAAAGTCGCGTGGTAATGAGGACTTTCCTTCTTTGTGAATGACAGCGATCGGGGAGCAAGTCCAATTAAGTAAGAATAGGGTGCCAGCTTGTCCATAAATAGGGCACTCTTTGACTGGTGTTGCTCATCCCTTAGCTAATTTTGGTGGAGCGATGCTAGGGGCTTGGCTCATCCCGCTTCCAGTGGGAGCCTACGAAGGAGTTGGATGGACTAGCTGGAGATCCAGAGCTCTTGACGAAGACTGTCCTGACGCCCCTTTTACGGGCGGTTCCTCATGCTAACGAAGGTGGCCCGGCCACTCTGCCGTCGTCGTGTGCCTTCCTGAAGGCTATGGTGATCTCCGGTGCTGTGAAGGATCACTGCAGAGATATCACGAGGCTCTTTGCCTCCCGTGAAAGCACATCACTTGCGGTTTTCACTCCACTTGGGTCATCATATGTGCCTTCAGGAGGGGAGGTGAAGGATGGAGTCTCCGTGTGGGAGCATAGGCTCTCTAAGTCCCAACCGGAGACTCGTCCTGTAGGTGTTGGTTCTGCCTCTGTGGTTAGAATTGGGCTAACCCACAGGAGCTGGCCAACACTGATGTTCCCGGTGCTTGGGCGAGTTGGGGTTTCGGAGATGGAGCCGTGGTGATCCCATGTGGATCACGATCCCCTAACCACGCTCCAAGCATCCGGGGCAGTCACTACGGGGCTTATGCCTCGTGCCGTATCTTCTTCATCTTTCTCATACTTTTACTGTTGTGAACTATGTACTTGTAAAGGAACTTTGATTAATGAAAGTAGTAGTTATTGCCTTTCTTCTCTTCGCTTGTCACATGAATCTTTTCCCTTTTTGGAGCTTGGTGCCTTGCATCTCTAGGATTGTAGAGCTTCTTTTTTCTTCACACGCGTTGATTCGTGCGTTTGTGCACTCCTAGTGGTCCACGATCTCCTTTTGCAGGTGCCTTCCCTCGAGTCGCTGTGCTAACTGTCGATGAGAGGATGTGGTGCAAAGATATTGATGATGCAAGCTAGTTAGAGAGGTCAAACGCCGCTGGCAGAAATCACATCCGCTGGATGGTCTGACGCATTGATTGTGTGGAAGATTTTGGGGCATCGCGTCATAATGACTTCTTTGGAAAGGCGCAATGCTTCGCGGATCCGCCACGTGGAAGGAGTTTGTTGGTCCTTTTCTAGCACGCTTCGGTTCCAGAATGTCGCCGTTTCACTAGGGGCCTTTGGCTATTTAAACGCCAGAGTTCCCTCCAAAGCTTTGTGCCCTATTGCTACTTTGACGGCGTGAAGCTTTTCTCTACTTTTGGGTCTTTTTCTCTTTCTCTCTCCATGTTACGGTTTCAATGGAAAGGTCGTCCACGTCATCAGGATCTGAATCTTCCTTTGGAGAATCTGTGAAGGACACTCACGCTTCAAGGATCCGTGGCAAGATTATGTTTGGCGCAGCATCAGCAAAGGGCTATCATTCAGAGGACACTGTTGTGGGCCCAATACGATTTCTGAGGGCACCTCCAGGCTTCGAGGGGGAGGAGGCATCCACTTCCTCACGGCATCGTAGGTCCATGAGGGCGGATCCCTCGCTTCATCGAGTCGCTAGGGCTGTGGAGCACATGGAGGTTCGTGTGCAAGTTACCGCAAGCGCAATCGAGCGGGCTCAGGCCTACGCGATGTGCTTTTGACAGACATGGTTAGAATTTGAGGTAAGGACCTTGAGGCTTGCTAGCACCAATGTGTAGGCTCGGGACCGCATACTGGTTCTGTAGGAGGTGCTCGAGCAACTGCGGGTGCAATTCAGAGAGGAGTGCGCGTGGCTAGGGGCCGAGTTGAGGTCGGGGTTTTCGTCAGAGGATGTTGGTCCTGCACTAGATAAGAACTTCCAGTACGACATTTGTCTTAGTCGGAGACTAGTCTCACTGGAGGATCTGAACTTCCGCATCGGCATCCTGGACTCTTGAAACTCCAACGCCTTAATGTGCACGGACCTGACGGAGTACACTGCTCGAGATCCTTCTGGGCCCGAAGGGGGCCATTAGTTGTACTTTGCGGCTATAGGCTGCTATAAAAAAGAGTTATTAATCAATCACATAATGAAAATTATACTTAGCTGTGCCGTTTATTTTCTGTCGCTTGCTGTGCTTGAATTGTCCGTTATTTGTCACATGCGCTTGCCTTGGAAGTCTTTCCGCCGTTGTCCGTGGTGGTCAGGATCCCCACATTAAATGCAAGTGTGACAGCCAGGATTTCGGCTGGCGGCTAATGTAATGTCGATTGCAGTCTGGAAGGGGCGGCTGTGGCTTGGGACTCACGACGCTCCTGCTGAGCGGGCACGTGGCCTTGCCATTAAGCAAAGGCGTCATTTGAGTT
>JAOVVI020007692.1:0-14697 GCA_028571085.2 Nepenthes alata
GTAAAAATTTGGTTTTAATCTCTCTCTCTCTCTAACTCTAACTCCAAACCTCAAAAACTTATGTTGCTACGGACCCCCAAAAACCGAAACGCAACAAATAGCATTATGCTAAGAGTAAAAAAATATTAAAAATTAAAACTTTTGATGATTATCCTTATAATTTATGCCATACTATGAGAAAATAAAATATTTTTATAATTTGCTTACAATTACATAAAAAAAAAATAAAAGATTGAAGAGCACATACATTGTACGAGGATTAAATAAAAAACATGTTTATCTTGCCGATCCATTTAGAATCACTCATGGAATTATTCAATGTATCACGTCAATGAGATGGGGTGGATCCTTTTAGTGATGTTTGTTAAAATGTCACATTTAATTACAATTTAACTATAATTTATTTTAACATGTGAAAATTTTAAAAGTTTGAAAAAATGACATGATTTTATAATTAAAATGGGTTACTCCCTTATGAGTGTTATACCCTTTGTGCACATCAATATTTTCAGATACATTTACTGACCATATGAAACTATACTGAAAGTTTGGCTGTTTCATACATGAACAAATGAAAATCTTCAGCTAGAATGATAATCACGCCTGATATGAGTTAGATATGACATATATATACTGATAACAAAATATGCACGCAATTATACACGCATAAGAAGAACTCATGCGTAGTGTGGATTGTCCTAGCACACCTCACGTGCGCCACAAGTAGTATTGGCCTCGATTGTGCGTACCTGATATAGCGCTTACACACCAATGCAAAATACATGCCTCTAGCGTTGTTACCTCTGATATATATTTCACTTAATTTTTAGGTCAATACATTTGAGTTTGTGGGAGTTATAACTAAGTATCGAAATAGAGAGATAGAAGCAGAAAGAAGAGACTCATTCATTTTGGTTTGAAATAATATTTTATTCTCCACAAATATTGGGTGCATTATTCTTGCTATTGATAAGAATATTTCAATTGATTGCTTTTTTTCTCATTTACTCTTGTGCTCCTTATTATTCAAGTTGCTCGTTACAATATATTATATTCTTGTATGGTTTGCAATTTATGTAATAAGTTTCATCTATAGTAGATATTTTTATGGACTTATTGTTCTAATTTTTTTAACTCTCAAAGAAAATTTTCATATAAAAATTTGTGTACCTTATTGTTATTATTATTATTTTGTATTAAGAGTAATCATATAACCTCCTTACGGGTTCAAATGAAGGCTCAATGTTGACCTTAGAAGAGATTAGTTCTTAATTTTGTAAGTAATGTTTTAGTAATTGTAACCTAACATTTATTTACCCTTTTATTTACTATTTATTTTACTTGATTTTTGGTGAGCGAAATAAAATTTTTTAAGGAGTAAAAAAATAAATAGAATTGTTTAAATCAATTAGGCTATCAACATGAAACTAGCTACAACATAGTTGTTTTAACTCAGTAATTATTAGGCTATTTTTATAATGATTGACTCACTAATAAATATTATTACCTAATTGATAAAATTAGTATCATTATGTTTCGAGTAAAAAATATTAAAAAATAAAACTTTCTCTGATTATCCTTATAATTTATGTCATACTATACTATAAGATAATATTATACTTTTATAATTTATATATAATTACATAAAGAGGAGTAAAAGATTGAAGAGCACATACATTGTGCGAGGATTAAATAGAAAACATGTTCATTTTTCCATCCAATCAGAATCACTCATGGAATTATTCACTGTATCATGTCAATAAGGTGGGCGGATCCCTTTAATGATGTTTGTTAAAATGTCACATTTAGTTATAATTTAACTATAGTTTATTTTAATATATGAAAATTTTAAAAGTTTGAGAAAAAGATAGAATTTTATAATTGAAATGGGTTATTCTTTCATTAGAATTTTATAATCTAATCCATGCCGCCTAAATATATTTGATTTAATTTTTTGATCAATATGAACAAGCTTGTGAGAATTATAACTAAACGCCAAAATAAAGAGAGAAGAAGAAAGAAGAGTTAAAAATAATGAAGAGGAAGATTTCCTCTTTCCTTTTGGTTTTAAATTATATTTTATTCTCCACAAATATTTGGTGCATTATTTTTATTATTAAAAAAATATTTTAATCGATTACTTTTTATAATTTATATATAATTACATAAAATCAGAAATATAGTTTAAGCATAATGAGAGCTCATGCTAAATGTGGATTATACCGGCACGCCTCATTTGTGCTACTAGTAGTATTGGTTTCGCTTGTGCGTGCTTGACATAATGCATACACGCCGATACCTAATACATGCCACCTATATATTTTTTACTTAATGGTGAGAGTTGAAAAAGAAGAGATAAAAATGACGAATAGGAAGATTCACTTATTTGTTTTATTTTCAAATCGTATTTTATTCTCTACAAATATTGAATATATTATTTTGCTATTGAGAAGAATATTTCAATCGATTATTTTTTTTTTTGTTTACTCTTGTGCTCCTTATTATTCAAGTTGCTCGTTATAATATATTATATTATTGTATTGTTGAAAATTTATGTAATAGGTTCTATATATAGTGGATATTTTTGTGAGTTTATCGTCCCATAGTTATTTTTAACTCTTAAAGAAAATGTTCATATAAAAAATTTGTGCCATATAATTATTGTTATTATTTTATTTTGTGTGATATTATATAGCCTCCTTACAAGTTCAAAAGAAGGGCTCAATATCGACCTTAGTATAGATTAATTCTAATTTTGTAAGTAAAATTTTAGTGATTGTAACATAACATTTATTTGCCCTTTTTTCTATTTATTTAATTTAATTTTGGGTGAGCAAAATAAAATTTTAAGGAGTATAAAAATAAAATGAATTGTTTATATCAATTTGGCTATCAACATGAAACTAGCTAAAACATACTGATGCGTACCTGGATCCGACTTTGAACAGATTTGGATTCTTCTGGATGGTTTGAACCGGCTCCGTTTACTGAGTACGAATCCTGCACACTACTAAAACGAATAAGAGGTCAACGTTATCGGCGAGAAGTCCCACCAAAAATACTCCGACGCTCAAGTCAGTAAAACAGTCTCCGAAAGAATGAAACTGAAAAGCTTGAGAGTAAAACGGGATAGGGAAGAGTGTGTCTTTCCAGATGTAAGAGAGACGCGAGGCTTTTCTTGGATCTGAAAGGTGGGAAGGTAGAAAACGGCCGTGAGGGCTCGTTTGTTAGCTTAGGGATTGTTTGAGATTCTGAGAGTATGGCTGCAGAGAGAGAGAGCTCGTTTCTCAGAACACTTAGGATTTTTCGTATGATTGAATGCGTACGAGAAAGCATTCCTAGAATGGTGATTCTAGGGTCTCTTTTATGGATGAGAGGGTGATCCTCCTTCTTTGGAAGGCGCAATTCCTTCTGTCCACCTTGGCAGGCTTACCTTCTCGAGCAGATGCCAGTTGCCAATGTGGGAGTGATTGTTTCCTTGTGTGGCGGCCAATAGCTTTTCAAGTCATTTTCGAACAAGAGGTCAGCGTTATCGACGGAAAGTTATCCCACCAAAAATACTCCGACACTCAAGTCAGTAAAATAGTCTCCGAAAGAATAAAACAGAAAAGCTTGAGAGTAAAACGGGAGAATGAAGAGTGTGTCTTTCCAAATGTAAGAGAGACGCGAGGCCTTTCTTGGATCTGGAAGGTGGGAAGGTAGAAAACGGCCGTGAGGGCTCATTTGTTAGCTTAGGGATTATTTCAGATTCTGAGAGTCTGGCTGCAGAGAGAGAGAGCTTATTTCTCAGAACACTTAGGATTTTTCGTGTAATTGAATACGTACTAAAAAACCTTCCTAGAATGGTGATTCTAGGGTCTCTTTTATGGCTGAGAGGGTGATCCTCCTTTTTTGGAAGGCGCAATCCCCTCTGTCCACATTGGCAGGCTTGCATTCTCGAGCAGATGTCAGTTGCCAATGTGGGAGTGATTGTTTCCTTGTGTGCCAGCCAATAACTTTCCATGTCTTTTTTCTTCATTCTCAACATATTACCGTTGGAGTGAATTGACGGGCAAGAAATTAAAAAGATCTGACGCCTTCCTTATTTAAAGGGCGCCAATCTTGTCAATATCCTTTCTGGTGTAAATTAAAATCGTGAAAGATGCTTGTAAAGCTGTGGTTGGCCGTTGGATGAGTTGTGGGCCCAAACGGAATAGGCCAATTACTGTAGAAATTCGTTTATGGGCCCAACGTGTAGAGCGCGGACGGTCAACGCCTGAGTTGACCGTCTGCGTGTTGGCCGCCTTCATGGAGAACGAAGAGAGAGTAGTTGACGATTCACTGATGGGCTGTGTGCCAGAATGGAATAGGCCCATTACTGTAGGAAAGCCTCTAAATGTTCAATCGAGCTGCGTATGGCGGTCAATATTGAGTTGACCGTCTGTAAGCAAGTTGGCCGCCAAGACGGTCAATGCCAACGTTGACTGTCCTGGGCTTTTCAATTACTGAGTCCGTTTTCTCAGTGGGCCGTAAGAACGTTGACTGACCTTCTTGGGCTTCCGTTGACCTCTATTTGGGCCAGCCCATTATTGGTGTACCCATCACATACTGGTTTTAATTTAGTGAGTATTTTTATAACGGTTGACTCATCAATAAATATTGTTACCTAATTGGTAAAATTAATAGCATTATCTTATAATTTATGCCATATTATGAGATAATATAATATTTTTATAATTTACATATAATTGCATAAAACAAATAAAAAATTAAAGAACACATACATTGTACCAGGATTCAATAAAAAACATGTTTATCTTGCCAATCCATTTAGAATCACTCAGGAAATTATTGAATGTATCACATCAATGAGGTGGGTGGATCCTTTTAGTAATGTTTGTTAAAATGTCACATTTAACTACAATTTAACTATAGTTTATTTTAATATGTAAAAATTTTAAAAATTTAGAAAAATGACATGACTTTATAATTAAAAAGGGTTACTCCCTTGTTAGAGTTATACCATTTATACGCATCCATAATTTTAGATTCATTTATCGACTATATGAAACAATACTAGAAGTTTAGCTGTTCCATTCATGAACAAATGAAAATATTCAATTTCAATGATAATTACGCCTGATGTGAGTTAGATATGACGTACATATACCGATAATAAAATAGGCACGCAATTATACATGCATAAGGAAAACTCATGTACAGTGTGGATTGTACTAGCACACCTTATGTGCGCCATACGTAGTATTGGCTTCACTTGTGCATGCCTGACACAGCTAATGCAATGCCACTGGCGTCGTAACGTCCGATATATATTTCATTTAAATTTTAAGTCAACGCATATGAGTTTGTGGGAGTTATAACTAAGTGCCGAAATAGAGAGATAGAAGGAGAAAAAAGAGACTCATTCATTTTGGTTTGAAATAATATTTTATTCTTCACAAATATTGATTGTATTATTCTTACTGTGGATAAAAATATTTCAATTGATTGCTTTTTTTCTCATTTATTCTTGTGCTTGTTATTATTTAAGTTGCCCGTTACATTATATTATATTCTTGTATTGTTAAAAATTTATATCATAGGTTTTATGTATAGTGGATATTTTTATGGACATATCGTCCCAAAATTTTTTCTTATCTCTCAAAGAAAATTTTCATATAAAAATTTTGTGCCTTATTGTTATTGTTATTATTTTGTATTATATGTAATCATATAACCTCTTTACAGGTTCAAATAAAGGGCAAAAATACTGACCTTAGTAGAGATTAATTCTTAATTTTATAAGTAAAGTTTTATTGATTGGAACCTAATATTTATTTGCCCTTTTATTTACTATTTATTTTATTTGATTTTGGGTGAGCAAAATAAAATTTTAAGGAGTATAAAAGTAAAATGAATTGTTTATATCAATTAGGCTATCAACATGAAACTAGCAAGAACATAGTGGTTTTAATTCAATGATTATTAGACTATTTTTATAACTATTGACTCATCAATAAATATTGTTACCTAATTGATAAAATTAATAATATTATGTTAAAAGTAAAAAATATTTAAAATTAAAACTTTTTGCCATACTATAAGATAATATAATACTTTTATAATTTACATATAATTACATAAAAAATGGTAAAAGATTTGAAGAGCACATGTATTGTATGAGGAATAAATGTGAAACATGATCATTTTGCCATCCATTTAGAATCACTTGTGGAATTATTCACTGTACCATGTCAAAAAAGTGGGCTGGACCTTTTATATGGTGTTATTTGAATGTCACTTTTAATTATAATTTAACTATAGTTCATTTTAATATGTGGAAATTTTAAAAGTTTACAAAAAGGAAAAAATATTAAAATTAATTAGGGTTATAGATTTTGAAATAACAACATATTGTTTCATAGAGATATATTGCCATAAGATAATATTAAATAATATGTTCCCCTAACTTTAACTCTCAATTATCTACTTTCAATACCCCACTATTTAAATAGTGGCTTGGTAAATTGTTGTTACGTTTCCAAATCGAACAGGAAAAAATGGGCCCTGCCCATATTTCATAATTCACAGACACCATTCATTGTATCTACGCATTGAAAAATTATGATATGCAAATTTCAAAATAGGTATAAGAGTCGGGTCATTAATAATATATATTTTAAAAATTTATTATGGTGTAATATTTTATTATTTATTTATTTATTTTTTAATAGATTTATTGATACATATTGATCGGTGATACGTTACATTATTTAAAAATTTTAAAAGATATTATCCGGTATATCTCAGGGATTATATTTTTTTACTTATATTTTATCTTTTATGAAAAAATTTATTTTTTTCTGAATTTTAATTTTGGTTTATTATATTTTAAAATTTATACTCAATTTTAATATATTGGTATTCTTTTATAATGGAAAACTTTTCATGCTAAATTGACTATATCTTTGAATCATATGCTATTGTTGTACCTGATTCAATAAAACTCTAATAGTATAAAAAAAAATTGAAGTAAATGTTTCTTTTAAACTTTTTTTATGTGTTGCAATAATGATAAGAATAAGTCTTTAAAAAATAAAAAAATAGAATTCTTTTTAAAAAGATAAATTTTTGTTATAAAATTTATAACTTTATTCTATCATCATATCATATGTAGGCCAATACGCTCCAAACACTTTTTAAAAAGCTTAATACCTTCTAATTAAAATTATATTTTTTTTAATATTTGAACGAAATTTTTAAGAAGGTTTCTTTATTAATTTAAAAAGAATCTATATCGGTCAAATTTTATTAATAAATTTATAAAAAAAAATTAGATTTAATTAAAAAATACATAATAACTGGCTGGTGCTACAGATGGATGAATCAGAAGGCAAATTCAATAGCTAATGCCAATACCTAGTTTTAAACATAGCAATCCTACGTGCCTTGGCTTGTATTTTTGTCAAAATCTATAAAGTCAGCTGTCGCATTGAAACTGACGTATCTTAAATATGTAGCTTTGGCACACCGTCGCTAATAATTGTACTGTTGAGCTAAGTTTTTATTTTTTAATGTAAAGTCTAAGCTAGGAAACTTATGGGGCGGCCAAAAAGGCTTGTCTAATGACATTGAAACTCGATATCAATAATGCAAGTCTTCAATAATGAGGCTGCCCGACTTGTCAACAGTATTTATATGAAAAAAAGTAAAATATGAATGTATTGTTTAATTTTTTACATTAGGCAAATATTATTATTATGATTGAAAATAAAATAATCATTTTCAGAATTTATGATCTAAAATTCTTTAATCAATCTATATTCCTATATGAAGGGAATAAATTATTCTGAATTATAATAATATTTTGACACCCAATAAATTTATGAAATAAAAAATATAGAATATATAATATACGTAAAATATATTTTAATTTAGATGAGAATAATATATAATAATAATAATAATAATAATAATGGCGTATTTTTTTGTGATGAAGAAAAAATCATGATTATTGAGTAAAACCCTTTGGGTTTTAATGACTACGGAAGATATGTGCTATAAAAATTAACTTACAGATTGGATAGTACTGACACACTAATTTAGTCGACTTACTCAAATCTTTTGATCTTTACCAAAGAACTCCCTGAACCTGTAAACGACAACGAAATTGGACGTCTTTTAGTCTTCACGTTAATCTTTCCTCAAGAACCGCTCGAATTGCAATACACTACCGGAATCCCTTTTTCACGCTATCGACGTCACCAACGAAGGTAAACAGGAAAGAATATGTGCAAGGGGTAGAGTAAGAATGGTGAGAAAAACCCTAACGAGAGCATAAGTGTAGAGTTTTGGTTTTTTTAATTGGAGAAATGTTAAAGTATGAAGGATCGGAGTTTGCTATAAAAATGGCCGTCAAATATTCAAGCAAAAGGTTTGAAAAAATGAAATAAGATGGAAATATATAGGGAGGTTCGATAACATAGGTAAAAATGTGATCGTTGGTGAAATGCATGTCTCGGCGCTTGAGTGCGGCTTGAGCACATGGCGGGAGCACTTAGGGTTTCATGAGATACCTCCCGGGCGCTCGAGCGAGACTCAAGCAAGCTTCGAGTGCGGTTCTACTGGTTTTGTCGCTTTAGTTTGGGGCGGGCGTGCATTAGGCGCACGTTTATTGGAAACTAGGCTCGAGCACGGGGAGTGCGAGCAATAGGCATATACTCACTAGAATTAGGGCTCGAGCGTGGATTGGGCGTCATGGTGTAGGAAACGGAGCTTGAGCTCATGCAAGTGTGCAGCAGGCGAAGGTCCTTGGGAAAGGATAGCAATTGAGATATGCTGATGGAGATCTTCATACTAATACAACCCATATCAACAATAAACCAAATACGGCCATGAAATAAGTAAACACATAAATGGCCATAATAATTTTTGATTTGACAATTCCATGATAAAACTCATCCAAAATAAAAGGAAAAATATAAGAGAATCCCGAAATTAGATACTACCAAGATAGAACCGTATACATAAAAATTTACACTTAGTGGACACCAGATATAATACAAAAAGTACATGAACAAATACAAAAGAGCTGTCGTACTATGACTATAGCTATTGTGCCTAGTCAACCATAGTTAGTACAATAATAGATAGAAATACAAAATACAAATAGATAACAATGAAAGTTACAAAAATAGGCATCAAATAACATGAGCACTAAGCATATAACAAAAGTAAAGACAAGAAGAGTAAAGATAAATCATAAGTCTCCCTCTACCAAAAATAATAAAGCAACGGTACACAATACTATCAAAATTAAAGCTCCCCATGAACAAAACAAACCCCTAAACAAAAGTGCAGCTCCCCCAAACAAAAACAACTCCCCTTTTTTTTTGTCATGAAGGGCCAAAGAGAACACATCACTATGATTTGGAAGAATTGCCGGAAAAAGATTGAGCTGAAGAATGACGAGCAAACTACCACTTCAAACGAACAAGCTTATCCTCCTGAGTAGCCAGACGAGAATCAAGATGCTCAAAACCGATAAGAAGATCGAAACTCAGTAGAGTTTGTGAAGTATAGAGGCGCTCCTGAGAAGAATAGAGTCACATAAACTGATTGAAAAGTTAAAAAATCTAACCATCAGTGCAGAGGAGTAAGAGGTGAAGTGCCGGGGAAAATCGAACAGACTAGGACATGAGGGGTCAAGATAGGATGAGGCGGAGCAAGACGGGCCAACCTTGATTGAAAAAAAAGGCACCTCAGGAAAAATTTAGTCAAGGAAAAATTTGAGTCTTTAGAGTAGAAAATTCTATAATTGGATGCCCCATTGATATAATGAACGATACGCTTGATGGCACTTAAATGTGATTCTTTTGGATCGGATTAAAATTGGGCACAAATAACGATACTAAATATAATGTCGGGTCTACTAGTGTTAAGTACAGGAAACTACCGATCATACTTCTATAGAGAGTCTTGTAATATCTCGGATGTTTGGGTTCGTGACAGAAGTCTGATTGACGCTCTTTCTTGTCAGATCACGATCCAATTTAGAGAAAGTGCTTATGGGTATCTAAGTATATTTGGTGTTATCGAGATTGAAATATTTTATAAAGTCCATAGCGTACTTAGTTTGAGAGATGAAAATACTATGAAAAAGTTTCCTAATATGCAAGCCAAGGAAGTATGTAAGTTTTCCTATCATATTCATTTTGAATCCAGAAGTCATGCGGTTAGCAAATCAATGAGTATGGGAGTCAACGGTAGCGTTAAAGATAATGTCATCAATATAAACTTAGACAACTAGTATACATTTTTCGGTCGTTTTCACAAATAAAATTTTATCAACACAACCCTGAACAAACCCTTGTTCACTCGAGTACGAGGTAAGAAGTTTGTACCAAGCTCTAGAAGCTTGCTTAAAACCGTATAAATTATTTTTAAGTTTGGACACATGGTTTGAAAATATGGGATTCACAAATCTCTTTGGTTGTTTAACAAAGACTTCCTTTTGAATGATACCATTTGGGAATGTACTTTTAATATCCATTTGATAGAGTAAAAAGCCTATGGTATACGCAATGGACAACAAGATTTGAATAGATTCAAGACGAACCACAGGAGTAAAGGTCTCGTTGTAATCTATGCCCTCCACTTGTGTGTATCTTTGAGCAATAAGGCGAATTTTATTGCAAGTGATATTACCATTTTTATCGATCTTATTTTTAAAGATCTATTTGGTCCCAATGATATTTGTATATTTAAGTTGGGGAGCCAATGAGTATACGTCATTCGTCATAAATTGATTTAATTTCTCATATACGACATTTATCTAACATTCATTAGTCAGGGTCTCTTCAATATTTGTTGATTCTAAGTGAGATATATAGCAGGTATAACTAATCAAGTTTAGAACTTGATGATGCAGTCTCATATCCTCACTCATATCACCCAGAATGAATCTTTCGGATAATTCAATTTGACTATGGCTGAAGGTTTCTTAATAGGAACGACAATCGTGAATTCTTTTGGAATATCATCTGAGGTTGAATCAATTGGGGCTCAATTTGATCACGTTCTTTATTAAGACAATCACTAGTATCAGGAAGTTTGTTAGAAAGATCATCAACAACGATGTTGATGGACTCCATAACAGTTTAAGTGTAAAAATTATACACCCAATAGACTCTACTGAAAATATTTCTTCATTACTTTTGAAGTCAAACTTACATAAATTTTTCCTATCACGTAAAATAAAGCATTTGCTTTTGAAAATGTAAAAATATTTCAAGTTTGATTTCTTCTATTTCTAGAGATCATAGGGTGTTTTATACATTCTCGGTCTTATGTAGACCTGGTTGATTATGTGGCAAGCCGTACTTACGGCTTCATCCTAAAAGTACATAACAACAGTTTTGCTTTCCATTATGGTTCTAACCATTTCTTAAATGACCCGAATTTTTTTATTCCACAATCCCATTTTGTTGTGAAGTGATAGGAGTAGAGAACTCATGTTGAATTCCTTCTTCACTACAAAAATTATTGAAGTTAGAATTTTTAAACTCTTTTCCATGATTACTACGTATTCTTACAATAGAAAATCCTTTTCATTTTTGGGTTTTTTGTACAAGATCTTTACGTGATCAAGGGTATCAAACTTTTCATGGATGGGGTCGATCCATGAATATTTAGAAAAATTATCTATGACTACAAGGATATACTTTTTACCTCTAGGCTCTCAATCCTAGATGATCCCATCCCATAAGATCCGTATGGATCAACTCAAGGGGACTAGAGGTGTGTATGTCACCGAGTGAGTGACGACTGGTTCTGATTTGTTTATCGAGTTGGCAAGGATAGCACACATAGTGTTTGACATTGAAAATTTTAGAAGGCTCTCAACATAGTTTTTCTTTGATATTTTAGCCAAAATTTTTAAGTTCAAATGACCCAAATGTTAATACTACAATCCCGTAGTGTCAACTTTACTAGGATGGCACCCCAAGACAAGACCGGGCTCTATCCCATAGAGATTATCAGGATTTCTCCTGCCTTCTAACACGATAGAGCCCTTTGTAACATATATACAATATTTTTTTTGAAAGAATCTTACCTCAAAATTTTTATTACAGAGTTGGTAAATACTCAGAAGGTTTGATCTTAGTTTGGATACATACATGACATCACACAATTTTGAGAGCCCAGAAATACTAATCAAGCATTTGCCAAGCATAAGAGCCTTTACTCCATCATCAAAGACAAACGTTCCATCGAAATGGTCAGTCAGAGATAAAAATATGACTTTATTACCGCACATGTGCTTGGAACATTCACCGTTTAGATAACATAGTGAATAATTTTAAGCTTTTAGAATAATGTGAGCAATTTTATAGGGATAAATATTGGAGATTTATTTTAGATCGCTATTCTTTATCCATATTTTTCTTTCCGAATTTACCTTCAGACCTAATCTTTTAACTTGGTCATTTAGTTGTTGAATATAGTTAGCCAAGTTTTTTTTATTTTTGCTCATTGTCTTTGATTATACAGCAGATTGATGGTGTGACAATGGAGATGAATATACCAAATTCGTCCACACGCATAGCAGATGGGTACAAACTTAGGGACATTGTTGGATTTTTTGGATTCATATTGAAAGTGAGTGTTAGACCCAATTATTTGTGAGGTTCTAGCAGGTTTATTCATAGTTGTGTTATTTTTTGATTTTGGTATGAGTCTTGAACTAATTTGATTCTCCACGCTTTTGGCGTCGATTTAGAAATTTTTGGGGTACCAATATTTTCGTGGAGAATCTTTGTGGTAGGAACAAAAATTGATTTAGAATGTTCACCATTTTAAAAAGTGTTCTCGATATAACATAAACCCTTTTTGTTTCCTACAAACTTTTTCAATCCCAACATATGTTTAACTTTTGAGTTCCGCTTGATAATTTTTTAATATTATTTTTGGTATTCTCAAACTCTAATTTTAAAGATGTTATTTTAGCACTTAAGGACCCATTCATTATTTTCAGTTTGTGATATTCAATAGTAAACAATTCCAATTTTGTTATGAGTTATACTTTAACCTTTTCAAATTTAGAAAATTTTTTATTTAAAAATTTATTTATTTTTTTATTTTTAAGCATTTTCTAAACAATTTGTCATAAATTCCTTAAAAATTATCAAATTCATTATCTGATTCCTCACGGGAAGAATCCAATTATTCATTATCGCTAATAATGGACGTTTTAAATGTTATATAATTTACTGTTTTTCTCTTTAGATAATTTTTCATATTTTTTATTTTTTTCATCATTTGAAAGGGACACATTTAAGTATTTTTCTTTTTGATATTTAAAATTGGGACACTCGATCCGGATATGATTGAATATGTGATATTTATGGCATTGGATTCATTAAGGTTTCTTAGTTTTTGTCTCTTTGTTATCTTTTTTATCTTTCTTAACTGAGTTATGAGACAAGCTTATTTTCTTAGAGGTACGTTTGTTATTTTTATTTTTTGAAAATTTTTTAAAATTTATATCAAATAACCCAAAATTCTTATCGTTGCACGACTTTTCATCAGAGTTGCGATCTCTCTTTTCTTTTATGATTTTTAAGTCAATTGATTTATTTTATTTGGATTGTGGGAGAGTGTGCTCATATGTTTGTAATGAGACAACTACTTCTTTTTTTTAGTTTTTCAAGGTCTTTACCTTCCACAATAGCTATAACAGTCGGTCTAAATTGTTCAGATAAAGAACGCATGACTTTTCGAATGATTCTATTCTCAAAAAATTATTCTCCTAAATCGAATGTAAAATTAACAATGTCATTCAATTTTGTATAAAATTCATCAAAGATGTCGTTATCTTTCAACCGAAATTCTTCAAACCTAGTAGTGATCATTTATAATTTATGATTTTTAACCAATTTAGTTTCTTCGTGGATAATCTCAAGGATGTTCCATGTCTCTTTTGAGTTCTTATACATGGAGGTACGCTTAAATTTTTTGATGATATAATCATAAAAATAGTGTGCAATCCCTTACTATTTCAATTACATGCATTAAGTTCTTCTTTTGACCACAATGATAAAACTTTTGGTTTGTCACCCATGGTGCTTCTGGGTGAAATCCACTTAATTTGGATGCTGGTCTAGATGCGCTCATCTATCGATTTGAGAAACGCTCTTATATAAACTTTTCAATACGCGTAGTTGCTTTTATCAAAATAGGATGGAATGGACACTGAATTACTGGTATGTATCTTATAACAAACTAAGTTTTTTCTAACTTAAATCTAACAGAGTTTTGACAGAAAAATAACCATTAAATAAATATAACCTGTATAAATATCCCTATACAGCATAAAGTATAACCATAACATCACAATACAATACCCAAAACGTCACAACAATTACGTGGCATCAATATCATAACTCTGGGTACGACGTCGGCTTAGATAAGATGTCATTAGGTGCCTATACAAAGTATAAAAATCTGCAAAAGTATTTACAACTATTAAATACAGTGGGAGTTAAGCTACATATACATCATCAAATATACAACTATATTAATATACAAATCCTCCACAAGATATACAAAAGTATCACTTAAGGGTATAAAAATCACGAAACTAAGTCCTGAAGCTGTCATCCAAGATCTTTAAACCTAACCGACTTCTAATCATCTACCCCGCCTTATTGGGTATAA